>WNGS01059964.1:0-13574 GCA_020271785.1 Procambarus virginalis
CTCAGACGCAATGGCAGACACACAGACACAATAGCAGGCACTCAGACACAATGACAGGCACTCAGACACAATGGCAGGCACTCAGACACAATGGCAGACACTCAGACACAATGGCAGACACTTAGATGCCATGGCAGACACTCAGACACAATGGCAGGCACTCAGACACAATGGCAGACACTCAGACACAATGTAGACACTCAGACACAATGGCAGACACTCAGACACAATGGCAGACACTCAGACACAATGGCAGACACTCAGACACAATGGCAGACACTCAAACACATGGCAGACACTCAGACACAATGGTAGACACTCAGACACAATGGCAGACACTCAGACACAATGGCAGACACTCAGACACAATGGCAGACACTCAAACACAATGGCAGACACTCAGACACAATGGCAGACACTCAGACACAATGGCAGACACTCAAACACAATGGCAGACACTCAGACACAATGGCAGACACTCAGACACAATGGCAGGCACTCAAACACAATGGCAGACACTCAGACACAATCGCAGACACTCAGACACAATGGCAGACACTCAGACACAATGGCAGACACTCAGACACAATAGCAGACACTCAAACACAATGGCAGACACTCAGACACAATGGCAGACACTCAAACACAATGGCAGACACTCGACACAATGGCAGACACTCAGACACAATGGTAGACACACGGACACAAAGGCAGACACTCAGACACAATGACAGACACTCAGACACAAAGGCAAACACTCAGACACAATGGCAGACACTCAGACACATTGGCAGACACTCAGACACAATGGCAGACACTCAGACACAATGGCAGACACTCAGACACAATGGCAGACACACAGACACAATGGCAGACACTCAGACACAATGGCAGACACTCAGACACAATGGCAGACACTCAGACACAATGGCAGACACTCAGACACAATGGCAGACACTCAGACACAACGGCAGACACTCAGACACAATGGCAGACACTCAGACACAATGGCAGACACTCAGACACAATGGCAGACACTCAGACACAATGGCAGACACTCAGACACAATGGCAGACACTCAGACACAATGGCAGACACACAGACACAACGGCAGACACTCAGACACAATGGCAGACACTCAGACACAATGACAGACACACACACACACAATGGCAGACACTCACCCACAATGGCAGACACTCAGACACAATGGCAGACACTCAGACACAATGGTAGACACTCAGACACAATGGCAGACACTCAGACACAATGGCAGACACTCAGACACAATGGCAGATACTCAGACACAATAGCAGACACTCAGACACAATGGTAGACACTCAGACACAATGGCAGACACTCAGACACAATGGCAGACACTCAGACACAATGGCAGACTCTCAGACACAATGGCAGACACTCAGACACAATGGCAGACACTCAGACACAATGGCAGACACTCAGACACAATGGTAGACACTCAGACACAATGGCAGACACACAGACACAATGGCACACACACACACACACACAATGGCAGACACACACACAATGGCAGACACACACACACAATGGCAGACACACACACAATGGCAGACACACACACAATGGCAGACACACACACAATGGCAGACACACACACACAATGGCAGACACACACACAATGGCAGACACACACACACAATGGCAGACACACACACACAATGGCAGACACACACACACAATGGCAGACACACACACAATGGCAGACACACGAACGTCTGAACGGCGTTCAGGAACCTGTGTAAGGAATCATTCAGAATCTTGTACACCACATATGTAAGACCAATCCTGGAGTATGCGGCCCCAGCATGGAGCCCGTACCTTGTCAAGCACAAGACGAAGCTGGAAAAAGTCCAAAGGTATGCCACTAGACTAGTCCCAGAACTAAGAGGCATGAGTTATGAGGAAAGGCTGCGGGAAATGCAACTTGCGACACTGGAAGACAGAAGAGTAAGGGGAGACATGATCACAACCTACAAAATCCTCAGAGGAATTGACCGGGTAAACAAGGATGAACTATTCAACACTGGTGGGACGCGAACAAGGGGACACAGGTGGAAACTGAGTACCCACATGAGCCACAGAGACGTTAGAAAGAACTTTTTCAGTGTCAGAGTAGTTAACGGATGGAATGCATTAGGCAGTGATGTGGTGGAGGCTGACTCCATACACAGTTTCAAATGTAGATATGATAGAGCCCAATAGGCTCAGGAAACTGTACACCAGTTGATTGACAGTTGAGAGGCGGGACCAAAGAGCCAAAGCTCAACCCCCGCAAGCACATTAGGTGAGTACAATTAGGTGAGTACAATGGCAGACACACACACACCCACAATTGCAGACACACACACAATGGCAGACACACACACAATGGCAGACACACCCACAATTGCAGACACACACACAATTGCAGACACACACACAATGGCAGACACACACACAATGCAGACACACACACAATGGCAGACACACCCACAATTGCAGACTCACACAATTGCAGACACACACACAATGGCAGACAAACACACAATGGCAGACACACCCACAATTGCAGACACACACACAATGGCAGACACACACACACACAATGGCAGACACACACACAATGGCAGACACACCCACAATTGCAGACACACACACAATGGCAGACACACACACACAATGGCAGACACACACACAATGGCAGACACACCACAATTGCAGACACACACACAATTGCAGACACACACACAATGGCAGACACACACACAATGGCAGACACACCCACAATTGCAGACACACACACAATGGCAGACACACCCACAATTGCAGACTCACACACAATTGCAGACACACACACAATGGCAGACACACACACATGGCAGACACACACACACACAATGGCAGACACACACACAATGGCAGACACACCCACAATTGCAGACACACACACAATGGCAGACACACACACACAATGGCAGACACACACACAATGGCAGACACACCCACAATTGCAGACACACACACAATTGCAGACACACACACAATGGCAGACACACACACAATGGCAGACACACACACAATGGCAGACACACACACAATGGCAGACACACCCACAATTGCAGACACACACACAATGGCAGACACACACACACAATGGCAGACACACACACAATGGCAGACACACACACAATGGCAGACACACACACAATGGCAGACACATGCCGCGCCATCATGGAGTCCCCACCTGAAGAAACACATAAGGAAACTGGAGAAGGTTCAGAGGTTTGCGACGAGGCTTGTCCCAGAGTTACGAGGGAAGGGGTATGAAGAGCGACTGAAGGAACTGAACCTTACGACACTAGAGAAAAGAAGGGAGAGAGGAGATATGATAGGGACATATAAAATACTCAGGGGAATTGACAAAGTGGAAGTAGACGAAATGTTCACACGGAATAGTAACAGAACGAGGGGACATGGATGGAAGTTAGAAACTCAGATGAGTCACAGAGATGTTAGGAAGTTTTCTTTTAGCGTGAGAGTAGTGGGAAAATGGAATGCACTTAAGGAACAGGTTGTGGAAGCAAATACTATTCATAATTTTAAAAACAGGTATGATAGGGAAATGGGACAGGAGTCATTGCTGTAAACAACCGATGCTCGAAAGGCGGGATCCAAGAGTCAATGCTCGATCCTGCAAGCACAAATAGGTGAGTACAAATAGGTGAGTACACACACAATCGCAGGCACACAGAAACAAATGACAGAGGCTTCAAGAAGACCTGGACAACCTGCAGGAATGGTCGAACAAATGGTTGTTAGAGTTTAACCCAACCAAATGTAATGTAATGAAGATAGGTGTAGGGAGCAGGAGGCCAGATACAAGGTACCATCTGGGAGATGAAATACTTCAAGAGTCAGAGAAAGAAAAAGACCTGGGGGTTGATATCACGCCAGACCTGTCTCCTGCAGCACATATCAAGAGGATAACATCAGCAGCATATGCCAGGCTGGCCAACATACGAACGGCATTCAGAAACTTGTGACAGGAATCATTCAGAACTTTGTATACCACATATGTCAGACCAATCCTGGAGTATGCGGCTCCAGCATGGAGTCCCTATCTAGTCAAGCATAAGACTAAACTGAAAAAGGTTCAAAGGTTTGCCACCAGACTAGTACCCGAGCTGAGAGGTATGAGCTACGAGGAGCGACTGCAGGAATTAAACCTCACTTCGTTGGAAGACAGAAGAGTTAGGGGGACATGATCACCACATTCAAGGTTCTCAGGGGAATCGACAGGGTTGATAAAGACAGGCTGTTTAACACAAGGGGCACATGCACTAGGGGACACAGGTGGAAACTGAGTGCCCAAATGAGCTACAGAGATATTAGAAAGAACTTTTTTAGTGTCAGAGTGGTTGACAAATGGAATGCATTAGGCAGTGATGTGGTGGAGGCTGACTCCATACACAGTTTCAAGTGTAGATATGATAGAGCCCAATAGGCTCAGGAACTGTATACCTGTTGATTGACGGTTGAGAGGCGGGACCAAAGAGCCAGAGCTCAACCCCCGCAAGCACAACTAGGTGAGTACCTTGTGTTAAATAGCCTGTCTTTATCAACCCTGTCAATTCCTCTGAGAATCTTGAATGTGGTGATCATGTCCCCCTAATTCTTCCTCCCAGAGAAGTGAGGTTTAATTCCCGAAGTCTCTCCTCGTAGCTCATACCTCTCAGCTCGGGTACTAGTCTGGTGGCAAACCTTTGAACCTTTTCCAGTTTAGTCTTATCTTGCCTGGTCAGCAGGCAAGTATTCGGACACGGTCTAGAGGCTGATATATTCAGGATTGAGAAGCCGATATCGGCGTGACTCGTCCGGTTCCTCGCGTCTCCCAGTCACGCAGCCGTGGCTTCGGCGTCAGTGATGTTTGTATAAGGTGGACTGACTGTCTCTTTCTCTCTCTGTCTACCTCTCTCTCTCTCTCTGTCTCTCCCTGACTCATGAAAAGGGGAAAAAGTCTGTCAACAGCCTGTATAGACGGCCGTTCCCGCGCGCGTCGCCTGCCGCCGGATTAATCCGGATGAATCCATTGAGAGCAAGAACGGTGGCGGGGCAATCCCAGCGTTCTTGATGACACTTTGTGAAGCTTCTAAATGTGTTTTTTTCATATAGGAGGGGGGGTTAAGGCTATATCAACCTTTGGAGGGTTATTAAGGCCTATCAACCTCTGGAGGGTTATTAAGACCTATCAACCTCTGGAGGGTTATTAAGGCCTATCAACCTCTGGAGGGTTATTAAGACCTATCAACCTCTGGAGGGTTATTAGGACCTATCAACCTCTGGAGGGTTATTAAGACCTATCAACTCTGGAGGGTTATTAAGACCTATCAACCTCTAGAGGGTTATTAAGGCCTATCAACCTCTGGAGGGTTGTTAAACCTATCAACCTCTGGAGGGTTATTAAGACCTATCAACCTCTGGAGGGTATTAAGACCTATCAACCTCTGGAGGGTTATTAAGGCCTATCAACCTCTGGAGGGTTATTAGGCCTATCAACCTCTGGAGGATTATTAAGGCCTATCAACCTCTGGAGGGTTATTAAGACCTATCAACCTCTGGAGGGTTATTAAGACCTATCAACCTCTGGAGGGTTATTAAGGACTATCAACCTCTGGAGGGTTATTAAGGCCTATCAACCTCTGGAGGGTTATTAAGGCCTATCAACCTCTGGAGGGTTATTAAGGCCTATCAACCTCTGGAGGGTTATTAAGACCTATCAACCTCTGGAGGGTTATTAAAGCCTATCAACCTCTGGAGGGTTATTAAGACCTATCAACCTCTGGAGGGTTATTAAGACCTATCAACCTCTGGAGGGTTATTAAGACCTATCAACCTTTGGGGGTTATTAAGGCCTATCAACCTCTGGAGGGTTATTAAGGCCTATCAACCTCTGGAGGGTTATTAAGACCTATCAACCTCTGGAGGGTTATTAAGACCTATCAACCTCTGGAGGGTTATTAAGACCTATCAACCTCTGGAGGGTTATTAAGACCTATCAACCTCTGGAGGGTTATTAAGACCTATCAACCTCTGGAGGGTTATTAAGACCTATCAACCTCTGGAGGGTTATTAAGGCCTATCAACCTCTGGAGGGTTATTAAGGCCTATCAACCTCTGGAGGGTTATTAAGGCCTATCAACCTCTGGAGGGTTATTAAGGTCTATCAACCTCTGGAGGGTATTAAGGCCTATCAACCTCTGGAGGGTTATTAAGGCCTATCAACCTCTGGGGGTTATTAAGACCTATCAACCTCTGGAGGGTTATTAAGGCCTATCAACCTCTGGAGGGTTATTAAGGCCTATCAACCTCTGGAGGGTTATTAATGCCTATCAACCTCTGGAGGGTTATTAAGACCTATCAACCTTGGGGGTTATTAAGGCCTATCAACCTCTGGAGGGTTATTAAGACCTATCAACCTCTGGAGGGTTATTAAGGCCTATCAACCTCTGGAGGGTTATTAAAGCCTATCAACCTCTGGAGGGTTATTAAGGCCTATCAACTCTGGAGGGTTATTAAGGCCTATCAACCTCTGGAGGGTTATTAAGACCTATCAACCTCTGGAGGGTTATTAAGGCCTATCAACCTCTGGAGGGTTATTAAGGCCTATAAACCTCTGGAGGGTTATTAAGGCCTATCAACCTCTGGAGGGTTATTAAGGGCTATCAACCTCTGGAGGGTTATTAAGGCCTATCAACCTCTGGAGGGTTATTAAGACCTATCAACCTCTGGAGGGTTATTAAGGCCTATCAACCTCTGGAGGGTTATTAAGACCTATCAACCTCTGGAGGGTTATTAAGACCTATCAACCTCTGGAGGGTTATTAAGACCTATCAACCTCTGGAGGGTTATTAAGCCTATCAACCTCTGGAGGTTATTAAGACCTATCAACCTCTGGAGGGTTATTAAGCCTATCAACCTCTGGAGGGTTATTAAGGCCTATCAACCTCTGGAGGGNGATGTTAGGAAGTTTCCTTTTAGCGTGAGAATAATGGAAAAATGGAATGCACTTAAGGAACAGGTTGTGGAAGCAAACTCTATTCATAATTTAAAACTAGAGATGATTAGGGAAATGGGACAGGAGCATTGCTGTAAACAACCGATAGCTGGAAAGGCGGGATCCAAGAGTCAATGCTCGATTCTGCAGGACACAAATAGGTGAGTACACACACACACGCGCACACTCACACATACACACACACACACACACATACACACAGTAGTCTGTAGAAATGTCGGCGGCCTGTAGAAATAGATCCCATCTGCTCATCATGGGAAACTTCAATCACGGAGAGATAGACTGGGAGAACAAGGAACTGCATGGAGGCGAAATACATGGAGAGCCAAACTAGTAGAGGTGGCGACAAGAAACTTCTAAGCCAGCATGTCAGGAGACCCACTAGGATGAGAGGAAACGATGAACAGCGAGACTCGACCTGGTCTTCACTCTCAACTACTCCGGAATAAGGGAAATCGGCTATGAGGACCCAGTAGGAATGAGCGACCACACTGTACTGGCGTTTGAGTACCTGGTTGAGGAAGGGTTATTGAACTCGAGGAGGGATACTGAAAACAAAAAACTGGCATACCGAAAGGGAAACTATGAGGAGGTAAGAAAATTCCTAACAGATATAGCATGGGAACAGAGCTCAGGGGAAAGACGGCCCAAGACATGATGGACTACATCACGCAGAAGTGCAAGGATGCAGCAAACAAGTTTGTCCCGGTCCAAAAGGAAAACAGTGAAATGAAAATGAGAAACCCATGGTTTAATCAGAGATGTAGGCTAGCTAAGCAGCAAAGTAAAAGGACATGGAGAAACTATAGGAATAACAGGACACTGGAGAGCAGAGAAAGATACCAGAATGCCAGGAATGAATATGTCAGGATGAGAAAAGAGGCAGAAAGACAATACGAAAATGACATCGCAAGCAAGGCAAAGACTCAGCCTAAATTGTTGCATAGCCACATCAGGAGAAAAACAACAGTAAAGGAACAGGTTATGAAATTAAGGATAGGGGCAGAAGGATTCACTACAAGTGACAAGGAAGTATGTGAGGAACTGAATAAGAAATTCCAAGAGGTCTTCACCTTAGAGCAAGGAGAAATCTCAGAGTTAAGAGAGGGAATAGCTAACCAGGAACCACTGGAAGAGTTTGAGATTACAAGCGGGGAAGTAAGGAAGTGTTTACTAGAGTTGGATGTGACAAAGGCTATAGGCCCAGATGGAATCTCCCCTTGGATACTAAAGGAAGGAGCAGAAGAACTGTGCCTACCACTCTCCATAGTGTATAACAAATCACTGGCAACAGGGGAACTGCCAGATATTTGGAAAGCAGCTAACGTAGTCCCGATATACAAGAAAGGGGATAGACAGGAGGCACTGAACTACAGGCCAGTGTCCCTAACCTGCATACCATGCAAGCTGATGGAGAAGATTGTGCGAAGAAAGCTAGTGGAGCACCTGGAGCGAAGGAACTTTGTAACACAGCATCAACATGGGTTCAGGGATGGCAGGTCCTGCCTCACAGGGTTACTTGAATTCTACGACCAGGCAACAAAAATAAGGCAAGAAAGAGAAGGGTGGGCAGACTGCATATTTTTGGATTGTCAGAAAGCCTTTGATACAGTGCCACACAAGAGGCTAGTGAAAAAGCTGGAGATGCAGGCTGGAGTGAAAGGGAAGGTACTCCGTTGGATACAGGAGTACCTAAGCAACAGGAGACAACGAGTCAGTGTGAGGGGTGAGGTCTCAGATTGGCGAGACGTTACGAGTGGAGTCCCGCAGGGGTCAGTCCTTGGACCTATACTGTTTCTGATATATGTAAATGATCTCCCAGAGGGTATAGAATCGTTTCTCTCAATGTTTGCCGATGATGCAAAAATTATGAGGAGGATTGAAACTGAGGACGATAGTAGGAGGCTACAAGATGACCTAGACAGACTGAGTGAATGGTCCAACAAATGGCTGTTGAAGTTCAACCCGAGTAAATGCAAAGTAATGAAACTAGGCAGTGGAAACAGGAGGCCAGACACAGGATACAGAATAGGAGATGAAGTACTTAATGAAACGGACAGAGAGAAAGATCTAGGAGTTGATATCACACCAAACCTGTCTCCTGAAGCCCACATAAAAAGAATAACGTCTGCGGCATATGCGAGGCTGGCTAACATCAGAACAGCGTTCAGGAACCTGTGTAAGGAATCATTCAGAATCTTGTACACCACATATGTAAGACCAATCCTGGAGTATGCGGCCCCAGCATGGAGCCCGTACCTTGTCAAGCACAAGACGAAGCTGGAAAAAGTCCAAAGGTATGCCACTAGACTAGTCCCAGAACTAAGAGGCATGAGTTACGAGGAAAGGCTGCGGGAAATGCACCTTACGACACTGGAAGACAGAAGAGTAAGGGGAGACATGATCACAACCTACAAAATCCTCAGAGGAATCGACCGGGTAAACAAGGATAAACTATTCAACACTGGGGGGACGCGAACAAGGGGACACAGGTGGAAACTGAGTACCCACATGAGCCACAGAGACGTTAGAAGGAACTTTTTCAGTGTCAGAGTAGTTAACGGATGGAATGCATTAGGCAGTGATGTGGTGGAGGCTGACTCCATACACAGTTTACAATGTTGATATGATAGAGCCCAATAGGCTCAGGAACCTGTACACCAGTTGATTGACAGTTGAGAGGCGGGACCAAAGAGCCAAAGCTCAACCCCCGCAAACACAACTAGGTGAGTACACACAACAGCAGGGACCCAGAGCGCGTGCAGGAGTATGAGTGCTTGCAGGCTTGTGCTCAAGTGGTACTTCAGTCTCACTATACTCACTGCAGGTAAACAAACCCCCCCCCCATCCCCCCCTCCTCTCCCAACCCTGGAAGTAAAAAAAGGCTTTTGTTTACCTACAAGCACTCACCAGCTCGCGCTGGCAGGGCTAGCATGCGAGCTCACTGGGGCGCTGCATATTTTTAGTACTAGTCTCACGTATGTTGCGTACTAGGAGGAGAAATCAGGTGTAATGTTTGATGTTCCCGAGGGCGGTGGAAGTGTTTAGTTGGCTCTCTTCTGATTGGCTGTCAACAGTTTGGTATTGTTTGTTTTGAGCTATTGGGCTCTATCATATCAACATTGTAAACTGTGTATGGAGTCAGCCTCCACCACATCACTGCCTAATGCATTCCATCCGTTAACTACTCTGACACTGAAAAAGTTCCTTCTAACGTCTCTGTGGCTCATGTGGGTACTCAGTTTCCATCTGTGTCCCCTTGTTCGTGTCCCACCAGTGTTGAATTATCCATCCTTGTCTACCCTGTCAATGCTCCTGAGAATTTTGTATGTGGTGATCATGTCTCCCCCGAGCTCTTCTGTCTTCCAGCGACGTGAAGTGCAGTTTTGCAGCCTTTCCTCATAACTCATGCCTCTTAGTTCTGGGACTAGTCTAGTGTCATACCTTTGGACTTTTTCCAGCTTCGTCTTGTGCTTGACAAGGTACGGGCTCCATGCTGGGGCCGCATACTCCAGGATTGGTCTTACATATGTGGTGTACAAGATTCTGAATGATTCCTTACACAGGTTCCTGAACGCTGTTCTGATGTTAGCCAGCCTCGTATATGCCGCAGATGTTATCCTTTTTATGTGGGCTTCAGGAGACATGTTTGGTGTGATATCAACTCCTAGATCTTTCTCTCTGTCTGTTTCATTAAGTACTTCGTCTCCTATTCTGTATCCTGTGTCTGGCCTCCTGTTTCCACTGCCTAGTTTCATTACCTTACATTTACTCGGGTTGAACTTCAACAGCCATTTGTTGGACCATTCACTCAGTCTATCTAGGTCATCTTGTAGCCTCCTACTATCATTCTCCGTCTTAATCCTCATATTTATTGAATCATCAGTGTGAGGGTTTTCACCAGCTAAACCTTCTACTAGTGTGGGGTGGCTATTGACTCCAGTCCTGCAGCAGTATGTGTGTGCATGGTAGCAGGCCTGAACGGGCTGGTTGTGTAATTAAGTAAGTACCCCGGTGGTGTACTGGTCATTATATATCTTAGCGTGAATTCGAGGTGAGGTGATCCGCCCGCATTGTCTCCAGAGCACCTGACAGGTGATGAGAAGCGCCGAACGCCTGAGAGTTTACCTCTATTTAACATCTTGTCAGTCAAGGTGTGTGTGTGTGTGTGTGTGTGTGTGTGTGTGTGTGTGTGTGTGTGTGTGTGTGTGTGTGTGTGTGTGTGTGTGTGTGTGTGTGTGTGTGTGTTTGGACATGCGGGGAAACACATACAAAGTGTATTAGAAATAGGACCGAAAGGTCCGTCCAAGAGAGGTTTATACTCCATACTGGAGTGGCTTTGAGTTGATTATATATCTAGATGAATTGTGTCATCATATCCACATGTGAAGTCCATTTCAGGAGACGCAGTTCCCGTCATCATCTTAAGGTAAAGTGGCTGTTATGTAACGAGTCAGTAACGCCTCGGTCGTGTGTGATCGCTTGGTTGATTAATGATTAATTCGCGGGAGTAATTATTGATCAGTGGGACCGGTAATCACGAGCCCAAGTTGGCTTAGGAGAATGTTATCTGCTCAGTGTTCCACATTAGTGTTTAGGAGCAGAGAACTACAGGTGAGGTCAGCAGGTACGGTATATAATTATAGTGTCATGAAGCTGTGTGTGGGTTATTGCTGTGATTCACTAAACTGTTCGGGCCGTGTTCTGATGTTTAGATCACTGAGTGTGTTATTATTGGTGTTCTACAGGGATTGTTAATTGTAAACGGGTTGTAATTGGTTTAAACCATCGACTGTTGATTTACTGTGTCATGGGTGAACTCATCATTGGGACGAGTAGTTAGTGAAATTATTCTGTATATTGGGTTGTCATCAGAGTCCAGTATTCACTAAACGTAGATTGAGAGGACAACGTCAACGTCATTAAGGGAACTTCCATGGCTTAAGAGGAATTTTTCATTAGACAATTTAAGTTAACGTAAGATATGTTTGGGTTAATTATTTTCCAAGGGACAGCTGATTAAGTCGTTCAAGTGATTGGCGCCGAAGCAGCCACTTCAGGGGGCGTCAGTGTTGCAGGAATTCCGTGAGGACTGAAGGCTTGCATTTAGTACTGTCTGTTGCAAATTATCTGTCAGTTGAAGAAGTAATTAAGGGTTACAGAAGCCAAGGTAGTGAACTCAGATCAGGGTTTGATCGACTCACACGAAAGCTGCATTCTTGCAGTATCTTAACGTTTGTTATTAAGTATCGATCAGTTGGACAAGTAATTTGATTGACTCTTGGGAGAGTAACGTCATTATTAAGTGACGTAGACGTGGTAATTAGTTATCGGTCTGATTAGTTATCGGTCTGATTAGTTATCGGAGGAGGCCTGGTCGACGACCGGGCCGCGGGGACGCTAAGCCCCGGAAGCACCTCAAGGTAGGTCCGTGGGATAGTGTACTAGTTCCCTGAGTCCCTCGGGGTATGTGGGACCCCAGAGGGTATTAGGGGTATGTGGGACCCCAGAGGATTAGGGGTATGTGGGACCCCAGAGTGAATTAGGGGTATGTGGGACCCCAGAGTGAATTAGAGGTATGTGGGACCCCAGAGGGTATTAGGGGTATGTGGGACCCCAGAGTGAATTAGAGGTATGTGGGACCCCAGAGGGTATTAGGGGTATGTGGGACCCCAGAGGGTATTACAGGTGTGGGTATGTGGGACCCCAGAGGGAATTAGGGTATGTGGGCCCCAGAGGGAATTTCATTTCGTTCATGTCGAGACAGTGTGAAAGTTATCGAATTCGTGTATAATTAATTATTGATCTTTGACATAGTCATTAATTGCTCGAGGTAGTCAACGGTGATTATCTTAGCACTTTGGACATTGAATGGGTAGTAAGCTATCGAGTGGGTGATAGTAACTGATAACGTAACTCGTACTGGGATTAATTAGCCTGTCTGTAGGGCAGAGATTAATGGGGATTACCTCACATAATCGCTCGACGGGCAGAGTGTTTGTGTAACCCGAGGTAACAAGTGACACTTATACAGTCTGACCGTGTGTGTGTGCAGGACAAGATTAAGTTACCGTAAGTGTTATTATTAATATTAACGTAAATCAATTATATTACTATAACTCCGACGGGATGAAGTGTTAACGTAAGAATTTAAGTGAGGAGTTGTGGAGTGCCAGTAACCTTGTTAGTCATTGTAATGTTATTGATAACTTACTAGTTTGATTGCATTGCAACAGCTACTGCAAGTGAGGGTTGCAAGGAGCGTAAAGTTTACTTAGGTAGCAGGTTACTGGAGGCGTGTCTGATGACCTATCTTGTTGTTGTTGTATTGGTGATTATAGATTAGTGTCTTATTGCTTGATTGCATCTGTGGAGACTAACTACTGTTCAGGTTAGTTCATTTGTCCAACACAACGCAATTGCAGGAAGGATCGTTTAGTTATACTCGTGGTTGGTGTCTAACTGTTGTATAGTT
>WNGS01059975.1:16935-64281 GCA_020271785.1 Procambarus virginalis
GTGGATGATCTTATTTTATCAGGGAAGTGGTAGGGGTGTCTGTTCACTAGTAAGTAAAGTTCTGTATCAAGTTTATAAAGTCCCCGACTCCTGATAACGGAGTAACCCAGGAGCACCATAGACGAAGGGACGGCAGACTGCAGCTTCATGGTGATCGTAGGCAATCCATTGAGGACGCCCTGCAGACTTGATCATGTTCACCCGGTAGAGCAGATACTGCCATACCTCCTAGGGAAGCTGCTCAGCATATCCTCTGGGAACTCAATGGGCAGCCCTTCACAACCTCCCACTACGCCTGTATGCTCCGATCCCAAGATGCACACGGACCCTGCACCACCAGGCATGACATGCTGGTTTTTTCTACTGCAGGGTAAACTGGTCGTACTCGTCCTACCCCCACACATAGTCCTGGAACACCGCTGCGTCATTGTGCTTCACCAAGGCCCGCTGACTGCCAACGAGCTGGCACCGTCCATGTCCACTATAGCCACACCCCATAACATCCAGTACCGCCACTTCAACCACATGGTAATCCAGAACACCGGAAAAATTCAGCTCAATAGTGAGCGTGAGCCTCACAGGCGCCAGTGGCATCGCCATCCCTCAGGCCCTCACAGCCCTCACAGCCCGCACAGCCCTCACAGCCCTCACAGCCCTCACAGCCGCACACCCCTCACAGCCCGCACAGCCCTCACAGCCCGCACAGCCCGCACAGCCCTCACAGCCCTCACAGCCCGCACAGCCCTCACAGCCCTCACAGCCCGCACAGCCCTCACAGCCCTCACAGCCCGCACAGCCCTCACAGCCCTCACAGCCCGCACAGCCCTCACAGCCCTCACAGCCCGCACCGCCCGCACAGCCCGCACAGCCCTCACAGCCCGCACAGCCCTCACAGCCCTAGGGGCCTGGTAATAGTAACAAGAACAACCCTCCACAGGAAGCTCAGAGTCCAACTGAGGAGCGAATGTCAACACAACCTCCTCCTCCTCCTCCTCCGACGGCCGAGCGCCGACTTCTCAGTGTTGGTTGTGTCTGAGGGTCGTGCACACAACCAAATTTCCGTGATGGGAATGGTGGTGAGAATGGTGGTGGTGAGAATGGTGGTGACGGTAATGGCAGTGATGAGAAGGATGGTGGTGAGAAATGGAGAGGAGAAATATATAATAAAACATAGGAAAAAAAGACCGTTTGGGGAGGAGTTTTAATGAGCAGTTGTGACAGTTGACAAGCAGTCAATTCTCCAGGAAGCGACACACACACACACGCGCCAATTAGGACGCTGCTACACACACATTCCACACACAAACACCTCCCTCGACCGTGTCTGTGAGTGACGTCACTGATAACGAGAAACAAACACATTGTTTACTTTGCCTTGCAAGCAGGGAAACAAGAGTACCGCACGCTCGCCTACTCGCTACTCTGCACCATGCAACACTGCGTTGCACACGAGCCAGGGCACCAACAGTGTCAACAGCGGTTGACTCAGCTTCGTGAGACGGGATCACACACAACAGTCAACTCTCACGTTATATGGAGCCGCAAAAGTGAACTGGAATTTGTGGGTCAAGGGCAGGTAGGCTGGGTGCTTGTGGGGGAGTGATGGGGGGGGGGAGGGGGGTTGAAGGGACGGAGGAGAGGGGGGAGAGAGGGTGAGAGGAAGTGGTGAGGGGTTAGGGAAGGGGAGAGGGGGCTTCGCCACCTCGATACATGATGTGCATTCGTTGCCAGCGGAGTGCGTGTTGCTGTTGCCACGATACTATGATGGCAACGGATGGGGAGGGCGTTGCAGGTGTGGGGGTTGCAGGTGTGTGTGTTGCAGGTGGGAGGGTTGCAGGTGTGGGAGGTTGTAGGTGGGGGAGGGGGGGTTATAGGCGTGTGTAGTGCTGTAGTGTATATAGGTATCGGGGACTGTAGTAACACTAGTGTTCACCACCCTGTAGTAACACTAGTGTTCACCACCCTGTAGTAACACTAGTGTTCACCACCCTGTAGTAACACCAGTGTTCACCACACTGTAGTAACACCAGTGTTCACCACCCTGTAGTAACACCAGTGTTCACCACACTGTAGTAACACCAGTGTTCACCACACTGTAGTAACACCAGTGTTCACCACACTGTAGTAACACCAGTGTTCACCCAGTAGTAACACCAGTGTTCACCACACTGTAGTAACACCAGTGTTCACCACACTGTAGTAACACCAGTGTTCACCACACTGTAGTAACACCAGTGTTCACCACACTGTAGTAACACCAGTGTTCACCACACTGTAGTAACACTAGTGTTCACCACACTGTAGTAACACCAGTGTTCACCACCCTGTAGTAACACCAGTGTTCACCACCCTGTAGTAACACTAGTGTTCACCACACTGTAGTAACACCAGTGTTCACCACCCTGTAGTAACACCAGTGTTCACCACCCTGTAGTAACACCAGTGTTCACCACCCTGTAGTAACACTAGTGTTCACCACACTGTAGTAACACCAGTGTTCACCACACTGTAGTAACACTAGTGTTCACCACCCTGTAGTAACACTAGTGTTCACCACACTGTAGTAACACCAGTGTTCACCACCCTGTAGTAACACCAGTGTTCACCACACTGTAGTAACACCAGTGTTCACCACCCTGTAGTAACACTAGTGTTCACCACCCTGTAGTAACACCAGTGTTCACCACCCTGTAGTAACACCAGTGTTCACCACACTGTAGTAACACCAGTGTTCACCACACTGTAGTAACACCAGTGTTCACCACACTGTAGTAACACCAGTGTTCACCACCCTGTAGTAACACTAGTGTTCACCACCCTGTAGTAACACCAGTGTTCACCACCCTGTAGTAACACCAGTGTTCACCACACTGTAGTAACACCAGTGTTCACCACACTGTAGTAACACCAGTGTTCACCACACTGTAGTAACACCAGTGTTCACCACCCTGTAGTAACACTAGTGTTCACCACCCCGTAGTAACACCAGTGTTACCACCCTGTAGTAACACTAGTGTTCACCACACTGTAGTAACACCAGTGTTCACCTTCCTGTAGTAACACCAGTGTTCACCTCCCTGTAGTAACACCAGTGTTCACCACACTGTAGTAACACTAGTGTTCACCACACTGTAGTAACACAAGTGTTCACCACCCTGTAGTAACACTAGTGTTCACCTCCCTGTAGTAACACCAGTGTTCACCCTGTAGTAACACCAGTGTTCACCACCCTGTAGTAACACCAGTGTTCACCACCCTGTAGTAACACCAGTGTTCACCTCCCTGTAGTAACACCAGTGTTCACCACCCTGTAGTAACACCAGTGTTCACCACACTGTAGTAACACCAGTGTTCACCACACTGTAGTAACACCAGTGTTCACCACCCTGTAGTAACACTAGTGTTCACCACCCTGTAGTAACACCAGTGTTCACCACACTGTAGTAACACCAGTGTTCACCACCCAGTAGTAACACTAGTGTTCACCACCCTGTAGTAACACCAGTGTTCACCACCCTGTAGTAACACCAGTGTTCACCACCCTGTAGTAACACCAGTGTTCACCTCCCTGTAGTAACACTAGTGTTCACCTCCCTGTAGTAACACCAACGTTCACCACCCTGTAGTAACACCAGTGTTCACCTCCCTGTAATAACACCAGTGTTCACCACCCTGTAGTAACACCAGTGTTCACCACCCTGTAGTAACACCAGTGTTCACCACCCTGTAGTAACACCAGTGTTCACCTCCCTGTAGTAACACCAGTGTTCACCACACTGTAGTAACACCAGTGTTCACCACCCTGTAGTAACACCAGTGTTCACCCTGTAGTAACACCAGTGTTCACCTCCCTGTAGTAACACCAGTGTTCACCACCCTGTAGTAACACCAGTGTTCACCTCCCTGTAGTAACACCAGTGTTCACCTCCCTGTAGTAACACTAGTGTTCACCTCCCTGTAATAACACCAGTGTTCACCACACTGTAGTAACACCAGTGTTCACCACCCTGTAGTAACACCAGTGTTCACCACCCTGTAGTAACACCAGTGTTCACCACCCTGTAGTAACACCAGTGTTCACCTCCCTGTAGTAACACCAGTGTTCACCCTGTAGTAACACCAGTGTTCACCTCCCTGTAGTAACACCAGTGTTCACCACACTGTAGTAACACCAGTGTTCACCTCCCTGTAGTAACACTAGTGTTCACCTCCCTGTAGTAACACCAGTGTTCACCACCCTGTAGTAACACCAGTGTTCACCACCCTGTAGTAACACCAGTTTTCACCACCCTGTAGTAACACCAGTGTTCACCACACTGTAGTAACACCAGTGTTCACCACACTGTAGTAACACCAGTGTTCACCTCCCTGTAATAACACCAGTGTTCACTACCCTGTAATAACACCAGTGTTCACCTCCCTGTAATAACACCATTGTTCACCACCCTGTAATAACACCAGTGTTCACCACCCTGCAATAACACCAGTGTTCACCTCCCTGTAATAACACCAGTGTTCACCTCCCTGTAATAACACCAGTGTTCACCTCCCTGTAATAACACCAGTGTTCACCTCCCTGTAATAACACCAGTGTTCACCACCCTGTAATAACACCAGTGTTCACCTCCCTGTAGTAACACCAGTGTTCACCACCCTGTAATAATACCAGTGTTCACCTCCCTGTAATAACACCAGTGTTCACCACCCTGTAATAACACCAGTGTTCACCACCCTGTAATAACACCAGTGTTCACCTCCCTGTAGTAACACCAGTGTTCACCACCCTGTAATAATACCAGTGTTCACCTCCCTGTAATAACACCAGTGTTCACCTCCCTGTAATAACAACAGTGTTCACCACCCTGTAATAACACCAGTGTTCACCTCCCTGTAATAACACCAGTGTTCACCTCCCTGTAATAACACCAGTGTTCACCTCCCTGTAATAACACCAGTGTTCACCTCCCTGTAATAACACCAGTGTTCACCTCCCTGTAATAACACCAGTGTTCACCTCCCTGTAATAACACCAGTGTTCACCTCCCTGTAATAACACCAGTGTTCACCACCCTGTAATAACACCAGTGTTCACCACCCTGTAATAACACCAGTGTTCACCTCCCTGTAATAACACCAGTGTTCACCACCCTGTAATAACACCAGTGTTCACCTCCCTGTAATAACACCAGTGTTCACCTCCCTGTAATAACACCAGTGTTCACCACCCTGTAGTAACACCAGTGTTCACCACACTGTAGTAACACCAGTGTTCACCACACTGTAGTAACACCAGTGTTCACCACCCTGTAGTAACACCAGTGTTCACCACCCTGTAGTAACACCAGTGTTCACCACACTGTAGTAACACCAGTGTTCACCACCCTGTAGTAACACCAGTGTTCACCACCCTGTAGTAACACTAGTGTTCACCACACTGTAGTAACACCAGTGTTCACCACCCTGTAGTAACACCAGTGTTCACCACACTGTAGTAACACCAGTGTTCACCACCCTGTAGTAACACCAGTGTTCACCACACTGTAGTAACACCAGTGTTCACCACCCTGTAGTAACACCCATTATAACCTTGCAGTCAGTGTCCGGTCCACAATCAATATGGCCGCTCAATAAACAAGTAACACAATAACTTAATAATAAATAAAGGTCACAGCAAATTTCGCGCCTTATAAGTCTATAAGAGAAGACGTCATAGAGGTGTGAACATGTTCTGTCCTTAACCTCGTACTGTCAGGAATCAACAGAAATTTGACGATATTTTCTGTGGTGAAGAAATTCATCCTTGTTAATATGTATTGACACGAGAACATTTCTTTCCCACGTGTCTTGGCCTTGACCCTTGATCATTGGTGGCTATTGTCCCGGGGATGTGAACCTGCAAACATCCTCAGCGATCTTCTCTACCAGCGACCCACCAACCTCACCTCCCTGGTTGAGGCTCCGTCAATTAGGAGCCTGGTGATCACCACCAGGCCTGAACCTACAGTCGGTGGCCTTGACCATGACCTACAGCCTGTGGCCTTGACCTACGGCCTGCAGCCATCGACCCGTGAAGGCGTGTGAGGAGCCAGGTCAGCAGGCCAGAGGGTCGGGGAGGGTGGCTGGGGTAGGCGTTAACTACTGATAATGCAGCCATTATTAAAACCCTGACCTAAGCCAGTATGATTATACACCAGTGTAGAGGTGAGAGCGGGTGTGTGCTCTCTCTGCTCTCACTCTCATGGAGTGAGAGCATAGAGTGAGGGAGAGTATACTCACCTAGTTGTGCTCACTTACTTATTTCTAAGGTAGAAATATGGCCAAACCTAACCCTTCTTAACCTAACGTGAACTAAAATAGCTAAGTCAGTAAGTAATTCATGTTCCTAATATAATATAATAATACTAATTCAAATAAACCAATTGGAAACAAACGAAAATCATTGTGCTTATTATGCAAATCGGGTGTTGCACACTAGGCCGAGTAGTGGGTTCTGGCTATTACGCACGACTGCTTCAGCATGATGGGAAAATGAGACAGGAAATTCCTTAGGTACTTTCGTATTAATCCATACATCCCCAGAAGGATGAATATTACTGAATGATGGAGAGTAAGCCACCCAAGAGGTGGCACGGGCATGAATAGCCCGTCCGATGAATATTACAAGTCAGTAGTAGATATATATAGGGAAGAATGAGGTTGTGAGGTGAAGAACAATATCTTTGCTCACAAACCAGAGATGACACTGCAGGTGTATTGACCCACACATGGCAGTTCCAGGAAGCTTCAAGGAGTTCAAGGTTTCTAAGAAGAAATCTCCCAGTCAATTTGATGAAAATTTTCTGACAAATAAATAAATAAAGCATTAGATAATTTGCCATTTTTAAACAATATTTATGCTGCGAAATTCTATATTTCAAATCTTTTTTAAGTTTGACCTATATTGAATTTCTAACAATCTTTACAATGTATTTTGTAAATGAGAGAGAAGTCCGATGCCGCGCTGCACCAGCCCTCTGTGTGGGCTGTTTGTAATTTTCCAGCAGTATTTTCATAATTGGAAAATAATTAGTTAGAAACAGCCCTCGTAATGATAACCGTGTCATTTACAAAACACATTGTAAAGATTGCAATAAATTCTATATATATCAAACATCCAAATATATGAAATTTAGAATTTTTTCAGCATAAATATCCTATAAAAAATGGTTATTTATCTGTCTATTTTAATTTGTGGACTATGAAGCTGACTACGGTATATTGGTGAGTGAAGAGTGAGGGAGACTAGCGAGAAGAGTCAAGAGAGTCCCAGTGCTTCACAGACCTGATCAAACTTTAAAGCTGGTCTCACAGATCGCTAATGAATGTTAACTCCTTAAAGCGCGCAGTAATATGACTGGGAACAGGTGTTGAAGGCGCATCACCTGCAGGAGGTTGATCAAGGAAGCAGGAGATTGGTCAAGGAAGCAGGATATTGATCAAGGAAGCAGGAGATTGATCAAGGAACCAGGAGATTGATCAAGGAAGCAGGAGATTGATGCAGGAGACAGCACACTTACCAGAGGTCCACAGTAACACAATACCCAGAGACGAGGCCCCTGGCCAACATCAAGGTGGCCGCTGGTGCAGCTCTAGGCAACGGCCTTCAGTGTACACACTCACTACCACCACAAGGCTACTCATACAATACCAGCACAAGGCTGCTCATACAATACCAGCAAAAGGCTGCTCATAAAATACCAGCACAAGGCTGCTTATACACTTCCAGCACAAGGCTGCTCATACACTACCACCACAAGGCTGCTCATACACTACCAGCACAAGGCTACTCATACAATACCAGCACAAGGCTCATACAATACCAGCACAAGGCTACTCATACAATACCACCACAAGGCTGCTCATACTATACCACCACAAGGCTGCTCATACACTACCAGCACAAGGCTGCTCATACAATACCAGCACAAGGCTGCTCATACACTACCAGCACAAGGCTACTCATACAATACCAGCACAAGGCTGCTCATACACTACCACCATAAGGCTGCTCATACACTACCAGCACAAGGCTACTCATACAATACCAGCACAAGGCTGCTCATACACTACCAGCACAAGGCTACTCATACACTACCAGCACAAGGCTGCTCATACACTACCACCACAAGGCTGCTCATACACTACCAGCACAAGGCTACTCATACAATACCAGCACAAGGCTGCTCATACACTACCAGCACAAGGCTACTCATACACTACCAGCACAAGGCTGCTCATACACTACCACCACAAGGCTGCTCATACACTACCAGCACAAGGCTACTCATACAATACCAGCACAAGGCTGCTCATACACTACCAGCACAAGGCTACTCATACACTACCAGCACAAGGCTGCTCATACACTACCACCACAAGGCTGCTCATACACTACCAGCACAAGGCTACTCATACAATACCAGCACAAGGCTACTCATACAATACCAGCACAAGGCTGGTCATACTCACGCTGGAAGTGTTCAGGTTAAGAAATACCTTAACGAGAGAGAGACGAACGAATACAACGAAATAGATCCCCCCCTAAAAAAAAAAAAAAAGTTGCGGAAACTCCAGGCGCAATTTCGAGATATGAGACATAAGAGAAAACTCGGCGCCATCATCGGTAATGTAGAGAGATAAGTGATACAGCGAAACCCAGGTGCTGCAGCTCGTCATCCACGCAGGTCAGCACTCAACGAGCAACATTCGGTATGACCGATCTCAGGAATATCTGCGACATTAACTATAATGTGGATATAGGACTAGATGTGGGTGCAGAAGACGTTGTTGTTGTTGTTGTTAAAGATTCGCTACCAGGAACAAGAAGTTCAAAGTAGCACGGGCTATGGTGAGCCCGTAGTGGATGTGAAGATCCGATAATACAGGAGAAGAATGCCCATTGGGGCGAGCCTTGAAGTGGGGACAGCTGAAGAGAAGTCGGTGAGAGGAAATGCTGAAGTTGAAGAAAAAAGTGCCAGGGCTAGACCCAGCTGCTTGTCCGAGTGTAGATGCTGTATCAATCCATATCTGGCTAGGCTGGGAGACGGGTCTGGAAGGCGGCAGTGGAGGTTTTCTTTCCTCTTGGTGTGTGGAGTGTGTCTACGTCGGGTACCACCATCTCAAAACGAGCAAAATTAGGTCCCCATCCCCCTAAAGAGGGGGAAGAGAGCGGCTGCTCTCAGTTGGTTTCTTCTTAGAATCCTCTATTTTTTCTTACTTCTAGTAGTCATTTGATGTTGTTCCTTGTACTGGGGGTAGTCAGGTGGGAAGAGATCCTTAAACAATGTTGCTTCATCGCGCTTCGAGAAGATTTCTTCGTTCGATACCATGCAATTTTGGTTTGGGTTGTTCAGCAAGGCTTCTGCATACGTTGAATAACTTACTGGTGAGGCGCCTGTATTCAGGAGATCCTGGGGTTTGCTTTTCACGTTCCTCGAAGAGTTGGTTGATTCATGGAGATTGCGCTGGTAATGAGTGTGCTGCAGTGGTCTCTGGTGCTGGGGGTGATGTTTGTGTTTCAATTTCAACATAGGCGTTCGAGTCGTCATCAGAAGACGTGGTGTAACTTGCAGGAGAAGTTGGCGGCAATGCCACGATATCAGATGTAGTTGCTGGTGTATCTGGAGTTGTAGGGTCCAGGTTGACAGGCGTCTCTGGAACGGGGTCGGGCTCTGGTGGAGAGGAGCCAGCAGTAAACATGTCCTCTGGAATTACGAACGTGGGAAGATTGTTTGCCTTGTATAGTTCATTTAGTATTCTGTACCGTTGTCTGAGATCACCTCCTGAGTGTTCAGTAGCGAAGTGTATCAAAGCTGCTACAGTGCTGTCAGAGGTGGCTGGAGGCGGTGTGAGTGAGGATTGGTGCAGAGGTGTCGTCTGAGGCTGTGATTGGCTGGCGCGGGAGTTGCTGGTCCAGTAGTTGGGTTGCGCGCCGCTCGCGGCGCCACTTGTCGGGAGAGCTGGGAAGGCTTGTTCTTGAATGTTAAATTCCTTCGTTCTTGGAGTAGAGTTTCTTGGTCTGGCTTCTGTCATTTGCTTGATTTCCTCTTGTCGCTTGGGGCAGTCTTGAGAGACGGCTGTGTGGTCACCGTCGCAGAGTAGACAACGTTTGGTGGCAGCTGTGCAGGTCTTGTGATGATGTTCCCCAGCACAGATGCTGCATTTCTGCTTCGGATTTGGGCACTTTTGTGAATAGTGGGTGTATAGATACCACCGAAAGCACTGACGCAGGTGGAAATATCGCTGCCTGGAGATCTGGTGGGGTGTGCAGGCCACTCCACAGCATCTGAGGCCGTTGTCGGCCGCGAGAGTAGCCTCTGCCGTAGTCTTGAGGGTGACCTTGAGGGTTGGCTTTCTGTTTACATCCTGCTGAATGAGGTGGGCCGATATGGCCGTGAGGGATCTGTTTTGGGTGTTTATGCTCTTCACAATCTCAGAAGCTGGTCGTTCAGCGATGATGTCACTCACTCTGTGAATGAATATAGTCCTTACTGCCAGGAACTGGTAGGGAGGCAGGAGTGTTAGGCCCTGTGCTTCGAGTGCAGTGGTCGTTGTCGTGGTGAATAAGGCTTCTAGTGCTGCTGCACTACTGAAAAGAATTTGGGGCCCATTAACGTCCCTGACGACGTCGATGGGTGCTACCCCAGAGGTTGATGTTAGTAGATCCATTATTTCGATCTTGCTGAATGTGGTGTCTGTTCCTCGGAACCGCACCTTAACTCTGAACAGCATGATGCCTGATCAGGCACCACACTAATGTTCAGGAGGCTCTAATCGTTGCTGCCCTATATTTATCCACCCGGCAGTGCTGGGTGCAGGAGAGCCTGAACTAGAGGGTTGCACTTTCTTTAAGAGGTCTCCCGTCTCTTACCGGTATAATGCACCGGATCAGGGTGGGGTCTGACCTCCTAAAGCAAAGTACTCTGATGTGAAGATCAGATGATCAGATAATACAGGAGAAGAATGCCCATTGGGGCGAGCCTTGAAGTGGGGACAGCTGAAGAGAAGTCGGTGAGAGGAAATGCTGAAGTTGAAGAAAAAAGTGCCAGGGCTAGACCCAGCTGCTTGTCCGAGTGTAGATGCTGTATCAATCCATATCTGGCTAGGCTGGGAGACGGGTCTGGAAGGCGGCAGTGGCACGTTTTCTTTCCTCTTGGTGTGTGGAGTGTATGAGACGCAGGCAGCCGCAGGATCAACAAACACGCTGCTGACGTCGAGGCCTCAGAGGTGCGGGCAACAAGGGATCTCCCGCATCGACTCGTGCATTGTGTAAATTGAGGTCAGTGTGTCCACGTCCTGCAGTTCACATCGAAGATCAATGACTCAATGAATTCCTCCAGACTGCTCACTATCGGCTCTCACGAATGTTGGATTCTCTCCAAGGTCGCGGTAGACGCCGGCCTTCTTTATGTACATTGCTCACCTAAAGATAGATATATGAAAGCCGTCAAGCGTCAATTTAAAAAAAAAAAGCTACACCATTGTCGAAATTTCGCAAGCGCGAGAGGGCGAAAGAGAACCTTTTTAAAGTGAAGAAGAGGACGGCATCTTGTGCTAGAGGGCGTAGAGCCGGCCACTGTAGCAGTGTACACAGTGCCCCGTGACGGTGTACACGGTGCCCCGTGACGGTGTACACGGTGCCCCGTGACGGTGTACACGGTGCCCCGTGACGGTGTACACGGTGCCCCGTGACGGTGTACACGGTGCCCCGTGACGGTGTACACGGTGCCCGTGACGGTGTACACGGTGCCCCGTGACGGTGTACACGGTGCCCCGTGACGGTGTACACGGTGCCCCGTGACGGTGTACACGGTGCCCCGTGACGGTGTACACGGTGCCCCGTGACGGTGTACACAGTGCCTCGTGACGGTGTACACGGTGCCTCGTGACGGTGTACACAGTGCCCCGTGACGGTGTACACAGTGCCTCGTGACGGTGTACACGGTGCCCCGTGACGGTGTACACAGTGCCTTGTGACGGTGTACACGGTGCCCCGTGACGGTGTACACAGTGCCTCGCGACGGTGTACACGGTGCCCCGTGACAGTGTACACAGTGCCTCGCGACGGTGTACACGGTGCCCCGTGACGGTGTACACAGTGCCTCGTGACGGTGTACACGGTGCCCCGTGACGGTGTACACGGTGCCCCGTGACGGTGTACACAGTGCCTCGTGATGGTGTACACGGTGCCCCGTTACGGTGTACACAGTGCCTCGTGACGGTGTACACGGTGCCCCGTAACGGTGTACACAGTGCCTCGTGACGGTGTACACGGTGCCCCGTGACGGTGTACACAGTGCCTCGTGACGGTGTACACGGTGCCCCGTGACGGTGTACACAGTGCCTCGTGACGGTGTACACGGTGCCCCGTGACGGTGTACACGGTGCCCCGTGACGGTGTACACAGTGCCTCGTGACGGTGTACACGGTGCCCCGTGACGGTGTACACAGTGCCTCGTGACGGTGTACACGGTGCCCCGTGACGGTGTACACAGTGCCTCGTGACGGTGTACACGGTGCCCCGTGACTGTGTACACGGTGCCCCGTGACGGTGTACACAGTGCCCCGTGACGGTGTACACAGTGCCCCGTGACGGTGTACACAGTGCCCCGTGACGGTGTACACGGTGCCCGTGACGGTGTACACAGTGCCTCGTGACGGTGTACACAGTGCCTCGTGACGGTGTACACAGTGCCCCGTAACGGTGTACACAGTGCCCCGTGACGGTGTACACAGTGCCCCGTGACGGTGTACACAGTGCCTCGTGACGGTGTACACGGTGCCCCGTGACGGGGGTACACAGTGCCTCGTGACGGTGTACACGGTGCCCCGTGACGGGGGTACACAGTGCCTCGTGACGGTGTACACAGTGCCCCGTGACGGTGTACACGGTGCCCCGGGACGGGGTACACAGTTCCTCGTGACGGTGTACACAGTGCCCCGTGACGGTGTACACAGTGCCTCGTGACGGTGTACACAGTGCCCCGTGACGGTGTACACAGTGCCTCGTGACGGTGTACACGGTGCCCCGTGACAGTGTACACAGTGCCTCGTGACGGTGTACACGGTGCCCCGTGACGGTGTACACAGTGCCTCGTGACGGTGTACACGGTGCCCCGTGACGGTGTACACAGTGCCTCGTGACGGTGTACACGGTGCCCCGTGACTGTGTACACGGTGCCCCGTGACGGTGTACACAGTGCCCCGTGACTGTGTACACAGTGCCCCGTGACGGTGTACATAGTGCCCCGTGACGGTGTACACAGTGCCCCGTGACGGTGTACACGGTGCCCCGTGACGGTGTACACAGTGCCTCGTGACGGTGTACACAGTGCCTCGTGACGGTGTACACAGTGCCCCGTAACGGTGTACACAGTGCCCCGTGACGGTGTACACAGTGCCCCGTGACGGTGTACACAGTGCCTCGTGACGGTGTACACGGTGCCCCGTGACGGGGGTACACAGTGCCTCGTGACGGTGTACACGGTGCCCCGTGACGGGGGTACACAGTGCCTCGTGACGGTGTACACAGTGCCCCGTGACGGTGTACACGGTGCCCCGGGACGGGGTACACAGTTCCTCGTGACGGTGTACACAGTGCCCCGTGACGGTGTACACAGTGCCTCGTGACGGTGTACACAGTGCCCCGTGACGGTGTACACAGTGCCTCGTGACGGTGTACACGGTGCCCCGGGACGGGGTACACAGTGCCCCGGGACGGTGTATACAGTGCCCCGGGACGGTGTATACAGTGCCCCGGGACGGTGTATACAGTGCCCCGTGACGGTGTACACAGTGCCTCGTGACGGTGTACAGTGCCCCGTGACGGTGTACACAGTGCCTCGTGACGGTGTACACGGTGCCCCGGGACGGGGTACACAGTGCCCCGGGACGGTGTATACAGTGCCCCGGGACGGTGTATACAGTGCCCCGTGACGGTGTACACAGTGCCCCGTGACGGTGTACACAGTGCCCGGGACGGTGTACACAGTGCCCCGTGACGGTGTACACAGTGCCCCGTGACGGTGTACACAGTGCCCCGTGACGGTGTACACAGTGCTCCGGGACGGGGTACACAGTGCCCCGTGACGGTGTACACAGTGCCTCGTGACGGTGTACACAGTGCCCCGTGACGGTGTACACAGTGCCCGGGACGGTGTACACAGTGCCCCGTGACGGTGTACACAGTGCTCCGGGACGGGGTACACAGTGCCCCGTGACGGTGTACACAGTGCCCCGTGACGGTGTACACAGTGCCTCGTGACGGTGTACACGGTGCCCCGTGACGGTGTACACAGTGCCTCGTGACGGTGTACACGGTGCCCCGTGACGGTGTACACAGTGCCTCGTGACGGTGTACACGGTGCCCCGTGACTGTGTACACGGTGCCCCGTGACGGTGTACACAGTGCCCCGTGACGGTGTACACAGTGCCCCGTGACGGTGTACACAGTGCCCCGTGACGGTGTACACAGTGCCCCGTGACGGTGTACACGGTGCCCCGTGACGGTGTACACAGTGCCTCGTGACGGTGTACACAGTGCCTCGTGACGGTGTACACAGTGCCCCGTAACGGTGTACACGGTGCCCCGTGACGGGGTACACAGTCCTCGTGACGGTGTACACAGTGCCCCGTGACGGTGTACACAGTGCCTCGTGACGGTGTACACAGTGCCCCGTGACGGTGTACACAGTGCCTCGTGACGGTGTACACGGTGCCCCGGGACGGGGTACACAGTGCCCCGTGACGGTGTACAGTGCCCCGGGACGGTGTACACAGTGCCCCGGACGGTGTACACAGTGCCCCGTGACGGTGTACACAGTGCCTCGTGACGGTGTACACAGTGCCCCGTGACGGTGTACACAGTGCCTCGTGACGGTGTACACGGTGCCCCGGGACGGGGTACACAGTGCCCCGGGACGGTGTATACAGTGCCCCGGGACGGTGTACACAGTGCCCCGTGACGGTGTACACAGTGCCCCGTGACGGTGTACACAGTGCCCCGTGACGGTGTACACGGTGCCCCGTGACGGTGTACACAGTGCCTCGTGACGGTGTACACGGTGCCCGTGACGGTGTACACAGTGCCTCGTGACGGTGTACACGGTGCCCCGTGACGGTGTACACAGTGCCTCGTGACGGTGTACACGGTGCCCCGTGACGGTGTACACGGTGCCCCGTGACGGTGTACACAGTGCACCGTGACGGTGTACACAGTGCCCCGTGACGGTGTACACAGTGCCCCGTGACGGTGTACACAGTGCCCCGTGACGGTGTACACAGTGCCCCGTGACGGTGTGACGGTGTACACGTGCCCCGTGACGGTGTACACAGTGCCTCGTGACGGTGTACACAGTGCCTCGTGACGGTGTACACAGTGCCCCGTACGGTGTACACAGTGCCCCGTGACGGTGTACACAGTGCCCCGTGACGGTGTACACAGTGCCTCGTGACGGTGTACACGGTGCCCCGTGACGGGGGTACACAGTGCCTCGTGACGGTGTACACGGTGCCCCGTGACGGGGTACACAGTGCCTCGTGACGGTGTACACAGTGCCCCGTGACGGTGTACACGGTGCCCCGGACGGGGTACACAGTTCCTCGTGACGGTGTACACAGTGCCCCGTGACGGTGTACACAGTGCCTCGTGACGGTGTACACAGTGCCCCGTGACGGTGTACACAGTGCCTCGTGACGGTGTACACGGTGCCCCGGGACGGGTACACAGTGCCCCGGGACGGTGTACACAGTGCCCCGGGACGGTGTACACAGTGCCCCGTGACGGTGTACACAGTGCCTCGTGACGGTGTACACAGTGCCCCGTGACGGTGTACACAGTGCCTCGTGACGGTGTACACGGTGCCCCGGGACGGGGTACACAGTGCCCCGGGACGGTGTATACAGTGCCCCGGGACGGTGTATACAGTGCCCCGTGACGGTGTACACAGTGCCCCGTGACGGTGTACACAGTGCCCCGGGACGGTGTACACAGTGCCCCGTGACGGTGTACACAGTGCCCCGTGACGGTGTACACAGTGCCCCGTGACGGTGTACACAGTGCTCCGGGACGTGGTACACAGTGCCCCGTGACGGTGTACACAGTGCCTCGTGACGGTGTACACAGTGCCCCGTGACGGTGTACACAGTGCCCCGGGACGGTGTACACAGTGCCCCGTGACGGTGTACACAGTGCTCCGGGACGGGGTACACAGTGCCCCGTGACGGTGTACACAGTGCCCCGTGACGGTGTACACAGTGCCCCGTGACGGTATACACAGTGCCCCGGGACGGTGTACACAGTGCCCCGGACGGTGTACACAGTGCCCCGTGACGGTGTACACAGTGCTCCGGGACGGGGTACACAGTGCCCCGGGACGGGGTACACAGTGCCCCGTGACGGTGTACACAGTGCCTCGTGACGGTATACACAGTGCCCCGTGACGGTGTACACAGTGCCCGGGACGGTGTACACAGTGCCCCGTGACGGTGTACACAGTGCCCCGTGACGGTGCACACAGTGTCCCGGGACGGTGTACACAGTGCCCCGTGACGGTGTACACAGTGCCCCGTGACGGTGCACACAGTGTCCCGTGACGGTGGCACTAATGATAGGGGACACCGCCGCAGCTGATTCTCTCCCGACAAGGAGCATGCTCCCCGTCCCCGATGGAACTCAGTCACTTCTGTGGCAACGAACCACAAAGCAGCAGCAGACCTCGACGCAAGTGAAGGCTGCAGCCATGCACACACACGTACACGCACACACAATGCACATACACGTACACGCACACACAGTGCACATACACGTACACGCACACACACACAAGAGAGAGAGCGTCACGTAACGATGAGCGTCGAATGAGCATTTGAATGGGGGCAGGAAGGGATCAGGGGTAAGGAGGATTTCTATGGGGAGGAAGGTGGGGGGGTGTTCTCTTTTCTGGGGTTTACTGGGGCACTGGTTGGGAGTTTCCCACTCCCTTCTGGGACTGTTGTGTTGGGGGTTGTTGTTCCCTGGTTCTCTCCTCTAGCCCCTGCGCTTCCTCCTTGCGTCTGCTGCCATTGCCCTTGTCTTGTCCCTCTGGAGGAATACTTTCTTGTATCTTCTCACATTTAACAGATGACTCTTCCTTGCTAGAATTGCCTCCTTCGTGGTCTCGTTGTTAACATTATCTTTATGCAGACGAGGAGTCACAATAACGTGGCTGAAATATGTTGACCAAACCACATACGAGAAAGTGAAGAGACGATGACGTTTCGATCCGTCCTAGACCATTCTCTAGAATGGACCTGGAGAATGGTCCAGAATGGACCGAAACGTCGTCGTCCCTTCATTTTCTAGTGTGTGGTTTGGTCAACAAAAAACTATCTTCATTGGGCGATCTCTTTCATTGTTGTATCAGCCTAGCCTGAAAACCTTCTCTATGCTTTGTCCAGCCCCTTCCATCTGTAACCCCTTTAGGATCTCTCTCACTGCCATACTGTCCTTATCTTTCCCTCTATGTGTGTGGTGTCTGGGCATGTGTGTGTGTGTGTGTGTGTGTGGTGTGTGTGTGTGTGTGTGTGTTGTGTGTGTGTGTGTGTGTGTGTGATTGTGAGTGTTTGTGTGTGTGTGTGTGTGTGTGTGTGTGTGTGTGTGTGTGTGTGTGTGTGTGTGTGTGTGTGTGTGTGTGTGTGTGTGTGTGGTGTTTGGGCATGTGTACTCACCTAGTTGTACTCACCTAGTTGTGCTTGCGGGGGTTGAGCTCTGGCTCTTTGGTCCCGCCTCTCAACCGTCAATCAACAGGTGTACAGTTTCCTGAGCCTAATGGGCTCTATCATATCTACACTTGAAACTGTGTATGGAGTCAGCCTCCACCACATCGCTTCCTAATGCATTCCATTTGTCAACCACTCTGACACTAAAAAAGTTCTTTCTAATATCTCTGTGGCTCATTTGGGCACTCAGTTTCCACCTGTACTCACCTAGTTGTACTCACCTAGTTGTGCTTGCGGGGGTTGAGCTCTGGCTCTTTGGTCCCGCCTCTCAACCGTCAATCAACAGGTGTACAGTTTCCTGAGCCTAATGGGCTCTATCATATCTACACTTGAAACTGTGTATGGAGTCAGCCTCCACCACATCGCTTCCTAATGCATTCCATTTGTCAACCACTCTGACACTAAAAAAGTTCTTTCTAATATCTCTGTGGCTCATTTGAGCACTCAGTTTCCACCTGTGTCCCCTAGTGCGTGTGCCCCTTGTGTTAAACAGCCTGTCTTTATCAACCCTGTCGATTCCCCTGAGAATCTTGAATGTGGTGATCATGTCCCCCCCTAACTCTTCTGTCTTCCAACGAAGTGAGGTTTAATTCCTGCAGTCGCTCCTCGTAGCTCATACCTCTCAGCTCGGGTACTAGTCTGGTGGCAAACCTTTGAACCTTTTCCAGTTTAGTCTTATGCTTGACTAGATAGGGACTCCATGCTGGAGCCGCATACTCCAGGATTGGTCTGACATATGTGGTATGTAATGTTCTGAAAGATTCCTTACACAAGTTTCTAAAGGCCGTTCTTATGTTAGCCAACCTGGCATATGCTGCTGATGTTATCCTCTTGATATGAGCTTCAGGGGACAGGTCTGGCGTGATATCAACCCCCAGGTCTTTCTCTCTCTCTGACTCTTGAAGTATTTCATCTCCCAAATGATACCTTGTATCTGGTCTCCTTTTTTTTTTTTTTTTATTAATTNACACCAGTGTTCACCACCCTGTAGTAACACCAGTGTTCACCACACTGTAGTAACACCAGTGTTCACCACCCTGTAGTGGTAACACTATGTTCACCACCCTGTAGTAACACCATGTTTCACCACCCTGTAGTAACACCAGTGTTCACCACACTGTAGTAACACCAGTGTTCACACACACTGTAGTAACACCAGTGTTCACCACACTGTAGTAACACCAGTGTTCACCACCCTGTAGTAACACTAGTGTTCACCACCCTGTAGTAACACCAGTGTTCCCCACCCTGTAGTACACCAGTGTTCACCACACTGTAGTAACACCAGTGTTGTCACCACACTGTAGTAACACCAGTGTTCACCACACTGTAGTAACACCCAGTGTTCACCACCCTGTAGTAACACTAGTGTTTCCACCACCCCGTAGTAACACCAGTGTTCACCACCCTGTAGTAACACTAGTGTTCACCACCACTGTAGTAACACCAGTGTTCACTTCCTGTAGTAACACCAGTGTTTCACCTCCCTGTAGTAACACCAGTGTTCACACACTGTAGTAACACTAGTGTTCACCACACTGTAGTAACACAAGTGTTCACCACCCTGTAGTAACACTAGTGTTCACCTCCCTGTAGTAACACCAGTGTTCACCCCCTGTAGTAACACCAGTGTTCACCACCCTGTAGTAACACCAGTGTTCACCACCCTGTAGTAACACCAGTGTTCACCTCCCTGTAGTAACACCAGTGTTCACCACACACTGTAGTAACACCAGTGTTCACCACCCTGTAGTAACACCAGTGTTCACCACCCAGTAGTAACACTAGAGTTCACCACCCTGTAGTCACACCAGTGTTCACCCCCCTGTAGTAACACCAGTGTTCACCACCCTGTAGTAACACCAGTGTTCACCTCCCTGTAGTAACACTAGTTGTCACCTCCCTGTAGTAACACCAACGTTCACCACCCTGTAGTAACACCAGTGTTCACCACCCTGTAGTAACACCAGTGTTCATCACCCTGTAGTAACACCAGTGTTCACCACCCTGTAGTAACACCAGTGTTCACCTCCCTGTAGTAACACCAGTGTTCACCCGTAGTAACACCAGTGTTCACCTCCCTGTAGTAACACCAGTGTTTCACCACACTGTAGTAACACCAGTGTTCACCCCTGTAGTAACACCAGTGTTCACCTCCTGTAGTAACACCAGTGTTCACCCTCCCTGTAATAACACCAGTGTTCACCACCCTGTAGTAACACCAGTGTTCACCAGACTGTAGTAACACCAGTGTTCACCGACTGTAGTAACACCAGTGTTCACCTCCCTGTATTAACACCAGTGTTCACCTCCCTGTAGTAACACCAGTGTTCACCAACCTGTAGTAACACCAGTGTTCACCACCCTGTAGTAACACCAGTGTTCACCACCCTGTAGTAACACCAGTGTTCACCACACTGTAGTACACACCAGTGTTCACCTCCCTGTATAACACCAGTGTTCCCTACCCTGTAATAACACCAGTGTTCACCTCCCTGTAATAACACCATTGTTCACCCACCCTGTAAAACACCAGTGTTCACCACCCTGTAATAACACCAGTGTTCACCTCCCTGTAATAACACCAGTGTTCACCTCCCTGTAATAACACCAGTGTTCACCTCCCTGTAATAACACCAGTGTTCACCTCCCTGTAATAACACCAGTGTTCACCACCCTGTAATAACACAGTGTTCACTCCCTGTAATAACACCAGTGTTCACCACCCTGTAAATAACACCAGTGTTCACCACCCTGTAATAACACCAGTGTTCACCTCTCTGTAATAACACCAGTGTTTCACCACCCTGTATAACACCAGTGTTCACCCTCCCTGTAATAACACCAGTGTTCACCTCCCTGTAATAACACCAGTGTTCACCACCCTGTAATAACACCAGTGTTCACCTCCCTGTAATAACACCAGTGTTCACCTCCCTGTAATAACACCAGTGTTCACCTCCCTGTAATAACACCAGTGTTCACCACCCTGTAATAACACCAGTGTTCACCTCCCTGTAATAACACCAGTGTTCACCTCCCTGTAATAACACCAGTGTTCACCACCCTGTAGTAACACCAGTGTTCACCACCCTGTAATAACACCAGTGTTCACCTCCCTGTAGTAACACCAGTGTTCACCACCCTGTAATAATACCAGTGTTCACCTCCCTGTAATAACACCAGTGTTCACCACCCTGTAGTAACACCAGTGTTCACCACACTGTAGTAACACCAGTGTTCACCACACTGTAGTAACACCAGTGTTCACCACACTGTAGTAACACCAGTGTTCACCACACTGTAGTAACACCAGTGTTCACCACCTGTAGTAACACCAGTGTTCACCACACTGTAGTAACACCAGTGTTCACCACACTGTAGTAACACCAGTGTTCACCACACTGTAGTAACACCAGTGTTCACCACCCTGTAGTAACACCAGTGTTCACCACACTGTAGTAACACCAGTGTTCACCACCCTGTAGTAACACTAGTGTTCACCACCCTGTAGTAACACCAGTGTTCACCACCCTGTAGTAACACCAGTGTTCACCACCCTGTAGTAACACTAGTAACAGTACAGTGACAGTGTTCACCACACTGTAGTAACACCAGTGTTCACCACACTGTAGTAACACCAGTGTTCACCACCCTGTAGTAACACCAGTGTTCACCACCCTGTAGTAACACCAGTGTTCACCACCCTGTAGTAACACCAGTGTTCACCACACTGTAGTAACACCAGTGTTCACCACACTGTAGTAACACCAGTGTTCACCACCCTGTAGTAACACCAGTGTTCACCACCCTGTAGTAACACCAGTGTTCACCACACTGTAGTAACACCAGTGTTCACCACCCTGTAGTAACACCAGTGTTCACCACACTGTAGTAACACCAGTGTTCACCACCCTGTAGTAACACCAGTGTTCACCACCCTGTAGTAACACCAGTGTTCACCACACTGTAGTAACACCAGTGTTCACCACCCTGTAGTAACACCAGTGTTCACCACACTGTAGTAACACCAGTGTTCACCACCCTGTAGTAACACCCATTATAACCTTGCAGTCAGTGTACGGTCCACAATCAATATGGCCGCTCAATAAACAAGTAACACAATAACTTAATAATAAATAAAGGTCACAGCAAATTTCGCGCCTTATAAGTCTATAAGAGAAGACGTCATAGAGGTGTGAACATGTTCTGTCCTTAACCTCGTACTGTCAGGAATCAACAGAAATTTGACGATATTTTCTGCGGTGAAGAAATTCATCCTTGTTAATATGTATTGACACGAGAACATTTCTTTCCCACGTGTCTTGGCCTTGACCCTTGATCATTGGTGGCTATTGTCGCGGGGATGTGAACCTGCAAACATCCTCAGCGATCTTCTCTACCAGCGACCCACCAACCTCACCTCCCTGGTTGAGGCTCCGTCAATTAGGAGCCTGGTGATCACCACCAGGCCTGAACCTACAGTCGGTGGCCTTGACCATGACCTACAGCCTGTGGCCTTGACCTACGGCCTGCAGCCATCGACCCGTGAAGGCGTGTGAGGAGCCAGGTCAGCAGGCCAGAGGGTCGGGGAGGGTGGCTGGGGTAGGCGTTAACTACTGATAATGCAGCCATTATTAAAACACTGACCTAAGCCAGTATGATTATACACCAGTGTAGAGGTGAGAGCGGGTGTGTGCTCTCTCTGCTCTCACTCTCATGGAGTGAGAGCATAGAGTGAGGGAGAGTATACTCACCTAGTTGTGCTCACTTACTTATTTCTAAGGTAGAAATATGGCCAAACCTAACCTTCTTAACCTAACGTGAACTAAAATAGCTAAGTCAGTAAGTAATTCATGTTCCTAATATAATATAATAATACTAATTCAAATAAACCAATTGGAAACAAACGAAAATCATTGTGCTTATTATGCAAATCGGGTGTTGCACACTAGGCCGAGTAGTGGGTTCTGGCTATTACGCACGACTGCTTCAGCATGATGGGAAAATGAGACAGGAAATTCCTTAGGTACTTTCGTATTAATCCATACATCCCCAGAAGGATGAATATTACTGAATGATGGAGAGTAAGCCACCCAAGAGGTGGCTTACTCTCCATCATTCAGTAATATTCATCCTTCTGGGGATGTATGGATTAATACGAAAGTACCTAAGGAATTTCCTGTCTCATTTTCCCATCATGCTGAAGCAGTCGTGCGTAATAGCCAGAACCCACTACTCGGCCTAGTGTGCAACACCCGATTTGCATAATAAGCACAATGATTTTCGTTTGTTTCCAATTGGTTTATTTGAATTAGTATTATTATATTATATTAGGAACATGAATTACTTACTGACTTAGCTATTTTAGTTCACGTTAGGTTAAGAAGGGTTAGGTTTGGCCATATTTCTACCTTAGAAATAAGTAAGTGAGCACAACTAGGTGAGTATACTCTCCCTCACTCTATGCTCTCACTCCATGAGAGTGAGAGCAGAGAGAGCACACACCCGCTCTCACCTCTACACTGGTGTATAATCATACTGGCTTAGGTCAGTGTTTTAATAATGGCTGCATTATCAGTAGTTAACGCCTACCCCAGCCACCCTCCCCGACCCTCTGGCCTGCTGACCTGGCTCCTCACACGCCTTCACGGGTCGATGGCTGCAGGCCGTAGGTCAAGGCCACAGGCTGTAGGTCATGGTCAAGGCCACCGACTGTAGGTTCAGGCCTGGTGGTGATCACCAGGCTCCTAATTGACGGAGCCTCAACCAGGGAGGTGAGGTTGGTGGGTCGCTGGTAGAGAAGATCGCTGAGGATGTTTGCAGGTTCACATCCCCGCGACAATAGCCACCAATGATCAAGGGTCAAGGCCAAGACACGTGGGAAAGAAATGTTCTCGTGTCAATACATATTAACAAGGATGAATTTCTTCACCGCAGAAAATATCGTCAAATTTCTGTTGATTCCTGACAGTACGAGGTTAAGGACAGAACATGTTCACACCTCTATGACGTCTTCTCTTATAGACTTATAAGGCGCGAAATTTGCTGTGACCTTTATTTATTATTAAGTTATTGTGTTACTTGTTTATTGAGCGGCCATATTGATTGTGGACCGTACACTGACTGCAAGGTTATAATGGGTGTTACTACAGGGTGGTGAACACTGGTGTTACTACAGTGTGGTGAACACTGGTGTTACTACAGGGTGGTGAACACTGGTGTTACTACAGTGTGGTGAACACTGGTGTTACTACAGGGTGGTGAACACTGGTGTTACTACAGGGTGGTGAACACTGGTGTTACTACAGGGTGGTGAACACTGGTGTTACTACAGGGTGGTGAACACTGGTGTTACTACAGTGTGGTGAACACTGGTGTTACTACAGGGTGGTGAACACTGGTGTTACTACAGGTGGTGAACACTGGTGTTACTACAGTGTGGTGAACACTGGTGTTACTACAGTGTGGTGAACACTGGTGTTACTACAGGGTGGTGAACACTGGTGTTACTACAGGGTGGTGAACACTGGTGTTACTACAGGGTGGTGAACACTGGTGTTACTACAGTGTGGTGAACACTGGTGTTACTACAGTGTGGTGAACACTGTCACTGTTACTGTTACTAGTGTTACTACAGGGTGGTGAACACTGGTGTTACTACAGGGTGGTGAACACTGGTGTTACTACAGGGTGGTGAACACTAGTGTTACTACAGGGTGGTGAACACTGGTGTTACTACAGTGTGGTGACACTGGTGTTACTACAGGGGGTGAAGTCACTGGTGTTACTACAGTGTGGTGAACACTGGTGTTACTACAGTGTGGTGAACACTGGTGTTACTACAGTGGGTGAACACTGGTGTTACTACAGGGTGGTGAACACTGGTGTTACTACAGTGTGGTGAACACTGGTGTTACTACAGTGTGGTGAACACTGGTGTTACTACAGGTGTGGTGAACACTGGTGTTACTACAGTGTGGTGAACACTGGTGTTACTACAGGGTGGTGAACACTGGTGTTATTACAGGGAGGTGAACACTGGTATTATTACAGGGTGGTGAACACTGGTGTTACTACAGGGAGGTGAACACTGGTGTTATTACAGGGTGGTGAACACTGGTGTTACTACAGGGTGGTGAACACTGGTGTTATTACAGGGAGGTGAACACTGGTGTTATTACAGGGAGGTGAACACTGGTGTTATTACAGGGTGGTGAACACTGGTGTTATTACAGGGAGGTGAACACTGGTGTTATTACAGGGAGGTGAACACTGGTGTTATTACAGGGAGGTGAACACTGGTGTTATTACAGGGTGGTGAACACTGGTGTTATTACAGGGAGGTGAACACTGTGTTATTACAGGGAGGTGAACACTGGTGTTATTACAGGGTGGTGAACACTGTGTTATTACAGGGAGGTGAACACTGGTGTTACTACAGGGTGGTGAACACTGGTGTTATTACAGGGTGGTGAACACTGGTGTTACTACAGGGAGGTGAACACTGGTGTTATTACAGGGTGGTGAACACTGGTGTTATTACAGGGAGGTGAACACTGGTGTTATTACAGGGTGAACACTGGTGTTACTACAGGGAGGTGAACACTGTGTTATTACAGGGAGGTGAACACTGGTGTTATTACAGGGTGGTGAACACTGGTGTTATTACAGGGTGGTGAACACTGGTGTTATTACAGGGAGGTGAACACTGGTGTTNCACCCTGTAGTAACACCAGTGTTCACCACCCTGTAGTAACACTAGTGTTCACCACCCTGTAGTAACACCAGTGTTCACCACCCTGTAGTAACACCAGTGTTCACCACCCTGTAATAACACTAGTGTTCACCACCCTGTAGTAACACCAGTGTTCACCACCCTGTAGTAACACTAGTGTTCACCACACTGTAGTAACACCAGTGTTCACCACCCTGTAGTAACACCAGTGTTCACCACCCTGTAGTAACACCAGTGTTCACCACACTGTAGTAACACCAGTGTTCACCACACTGTAGTAACACTAGTGTTCACCACACTGTAGTAACACCAGTGTTCACCACCCTGTAGTAACACCAGTGTTCACCACCCTGTAGTAACACCAGTGTTCACCACCCTGTAGTAACACTAGTGTTCACCACACTGTAGTAACACCAGTGTTCACCACCCGTAGTAACACCAGTGTTCACCACCCTGTAGTAACACCAGTGTTCACCACACTGTAGTAACACCAGTGTTCACCACACTGTAGTAACACCAGTGTTCACCACCTGTAGTAACACTAGTGTTCACCACCCTGTAGTAACACCAGTGGTTCACCACCCTGTAGTAACACCAGTGTTCACCACCCTGTAGTAAACCACTGTGTTCACCACACTGTAGTAACACCAGTGTTCACCACACTGTAGTAACACCAGTGTTCACCACACTGTAGTAACACCAGTGTTCACCACCCTGTAGTAACACTAGTGTTCACCTCACTGTAGTAACACCAGTGTTCACCACCCTGTAGTAACACCAGTGTTCACCACCCTGTAGTAACACCAGTGTTCACCACCCTGTAGTAACACCAGTGTTCACACCCTGTAGTAACACCAGTGTTCACCACCCTGTAGTAACACCAGTGTTCACCACACTGTAGTAACACCAGTGTTCACCACCCTGTAGTAACACCAGTGTTCACCACACTGTAGTAACACCAGTGTTCACCACCCTGTAGTAACACCAGTTTCACCCTCACCTCCCTGTAGTAACACCAGTGTTCACCACCCTGTAGTAACACCAGTGTTCACCACCCTGTAGTAACACCAGTGTTCACCACCCTGTAGTAACACCAGTGTTCACCACCCTGTAGTAACACCAGGTGTTCACCACCCTGTAGTAACACCAGTGTTCACCCTGTAGTAACACTAGTGTTCACCACCCTGTAGTAACACCAGTGTTCACCACCCTGTAGTAACACCAGTGTTCACCACCAAGTAGTAACACCAGTGTTCACCACCCTGTAGTAACACCAGTGTTCACCACACTGTAGTAACACCAGTGTTCACCACCCTGTAGTAACACCAGTGTTCACCACCCTGTAGTAACACCAGTGTTCACCACCCTGTAGTAACACCAGTGTTCACCACCCTATAGTAACACCAGTGTTCACCACACTGTAGTAACACCAGTGTTCACCACCCTGTAGTAACACCAGTGTTCACCACACTGTAGTAACACCAGTGTTCACCACCTGTAGTAACACTAGTGTTCCCACCACCTGTAGTAACACCAGTGTTCACCACCCTGTAGTAACACCAGTGTTCACCACACTGTAGTAACACCAGTGTTCACCACACTGTAGTAACACCAGTGTTCACCACACTGTAGTAACACCAGTGTTCACCACCCTGTAGTAACACTAGTGTTCACCACCCTGTAGTAACACCAGTGTTCACCACCCTGTAGTAACACCAGTGTTCACCACACTGTAGTAACACCAGTGTTCACCACACTGTAGTAACACCAGTGTCACCACCACTGTAGTAACACAGTGTTCACCACCCTGTAGTAACACTAGTGTTCACCACCCGTAGTAACACCAGTGTTCACCACCCTGTAGTAACACTAGTGTTCACCACACTGTAGTAACACCAGTGTTCACCTTCCTGTAGTAACACCAGTGTTCACCTCCCTGTAGTAACACCAGTGTTCACCACACTGTAGTAACACTAGTGTTCACCACACTGTAGTAACACAAGTGTTCACCACCCTGTAGTAACACCAGTGTTCACCTCCCTGTAGTAACACCAGTGTTCACCCTGTAGTAACACCAGTGTTCACCACCCTGTAGTAACACCAGTGTTCACCACCCTGTAGTAACACCAGTGTTCACCTCCCTGTAGTAACACCAGTGTTCACCACCTGTAGTAACACCAGTGTTCACCACACTGTAGTAACACCAGTGTTCACCACCCAGTAGTAACACTAGTGTTCACCACCCTGTAGTAACACCAGTGTTCACCACCCTGTAGTAACACCAGTGTTCACCACCCTGTAGTAACACCAGTGTTCACCTCCCTGTAGTAACACTAGTGTTCACCTCCCTGTAGTAACACCAACGTTCACCACCCTGTAGTAACACCAGTGTTCACCACCCTGTAGTAACACCAGTGTTCACCCCCTGTAGTAACACCAGTGTTCACCTCCCTGTAGTAACACCAGTGTTCACCTCCCTGTAGTAACACCAGTGTTCACCACCTGTAGTAACACCAGTGTTCACCACCCTGTAGTAACACCAGTGTTCACCACACTGTAGTAACACCAGTGTTCACCCTGTAGTAACACCAGTGTTCACCTCCCTGTAGTAACACCAGTGTTCACCTCCCTGTAGTAACACCAGTGTTCACCACCCTGTAGTAACACCAGTGTTCACCACACTGTAGTAACACCAGTGTTCACCACACTGTAGTAACACCAGTGTTCACCTCCCTGTAGTAACACCAGTGTTCACCTCCCTGTAGTAACACCAGTGTTCACCAACCTGTAGTAACACCAGTGTTCACCACCCTGTAGTAACACCAGTGTTCACCACCCTGTAGTAACACCAGTGTTCACCACACTGTAGTAACACCAGTGTTCACCTCCCTGTAATAACACCAGTGTTCACTACCCTGTAATAACACCAGTGTTCACCTCCTGTAATAACACCATTGTTCACCACCCTGTATAACACCAGTGTTCACCACCCTGTAATAACACCAGTGTTCACCTCCCTGTAATAACACCAGTGTTCACCTCCCTGTAATAACACCATGTTCACCTCCCTGTAATAACACCAGTGTTCACCTCCCTGTAATAACACCAGTGTTCACCACCCTGTAATAACACCAGTGTTCACCTCCCTGTAATAACACCAGTGTTCACCACCCTGTAATAACACCAGTGTTCACCACCCTGTAATAACACCAGTGTTCACCTCCTGTAATAACACCATGTTCACCACCCTGTAATAACACCAGTGTTCACCTCCCTGTAATAACACCAGTGTTCACCTCCCTGTAATAACACCAGTGTTCACCACCCTGTAATAACACCAGTGTTCACCTCCCTGTAATAATACCAGTGTTCACCCCCTGTAATAACACCAGTGTTCACCTCCCTGTAATAACACCAGTGTTCACCACCCTGTAATAACACCAGTGTTCACCTCCCTGTAATAACCCAGTGTTCACCTCCCTGTAATAACACCAGTGTTCACCACCCTGTAGTAACACCAGTGTTCACCACCCTGTAATAACACCAGTGTTCACCTCCTGTAGTAACACAGTGTTCACCACCCTGTAATAATACCAGTGTTCACCTCCCTGTAATAACACCAGTGTTCACCACCCTGTAATAACACCAGTGTTCACCACACTGTAGTAACACCAGTGTTCACCACACTGTAGTAACACCAGTGTTCACCACCTGTAGTAACACCAGTGTTCACCACACTGTAGTAACACCAGTGTTCACCACCCTGTAGTAACACCAGTGTTCACCACACTGTAGTAACACCAGTGTTCACCACCCTGTAGTAACACCAGTGTTCACCTCCACTGTAGTAACACCAGTGTTCACCACCCTGTAGTAACACCAGTGTTCACCACCTGTATAACAACACAGTGTCACCACCCTGTAGTAACACTAGTGTTCACCACCTGTAGTAACACCAGTGTTCACCACCCTGTATAACACCAGTGTTCACCACCCTGTAGTAACACTAGTAACAGTAACAGTGACAGTGTTCACCACACTGTAGTAACACCATGTTTTCACCACACTGTAGTAACACCAGGTTTCACCACCCTGTAGTAACACCAGTGTTCACCACCCTGTAGTAACACCAGTGTTCACCACACTGTAGTAACACCAGTGTTCACCACACTGTAGTAACACCAGTGTTCACCACACTGTAGTAATACCAGTGTTCACCACCCTGTAGTAACACCAGTGTCACCACCCTGTAGTAACACCAGTGTTCACCACACTGTAGTACACCCAGTGTTCACCACCCTGTAGTAACACCAGTGTTCACCACACTGTAGTAACACCAGTGTTCACCACCCGTTAGAACACCAGTGTTCACCACCCTGTAGTAACACCAGTGTTCACCACACTGTAGTAACCAGTGTTCACCACCCTGTAGTAACACCAGTGTTCACCACACTGTAGTANCATGAAATACATCTAGGGCCAGTGACCATTGTGTCCTAGTCTTTGACTACATGATGGAATTCAAACTTATGACCATGGGACAAGAGATCTGGGAAAGGAGAGTTGACTACAGGAAAGGGGACTATAGGAGGATAAGGGACTATCTGGGAGAAGTGCAGTGGGAGGAAGAAATTAGAGGAAAGACAGTCCAAGATATGATGGACCTAGTCATACAGAAATGCCAAGAGGCCGAAGAGAGATTTATACCAACAGTAAAGGGAAAAAATAAGAAGGAATATAATAACCCATGGTTTAATAGACAGTGTCAGGAAGCAAAAATGGCCAGCAGGCGGGAGTGGAGGAAGTACAGAAGACAAAGGACAGAGGACAACAGGATCAGATGCAACAGAGCTAGGAACGATTACATTAACATAAGACGGACATCGGAAAGGGACTATGAGAACGATATTGCAATCAAAGCGAAAAAAAACCTAAGCTACTACACAGTCATATAAGAAGAAAAATGTCGGTGAACGACCAAGTGACAAGACTAAGGAAGGCAGAGGGGACATATACTGAAAGTGACAAGGAAATCTGTGAGGCACTGAATGCCAGTTTCCATGGAGTGTTCACTACCGAGCCCGAGCAGCTCCCATTGTTGGAAGGGGTTACCCTAGATGAAAGACTATCAGATATAGAGGTGACAGTAGAGGAGGTAATGAAACAGTTGACAACTCTAGATGCATCTAAAGCAGTAGGACCAGACAAAGTATCACCGTGGATACTAAAAGAAGCAGCGCAGGCCCTCAGCGTGCCTCTGGCAATGATCTTTAATGAGTCACTTATGTCGGGAGAATTGCCCAGTTTCTGGAAGAAGGCAAATGTCGTGCCGATCTTCAAGAAAGGCGATAGGGAGGAGGCACTTAACTATAGACCTGTATCACTGACAAGCATCCCCTGTAAAATACTGGAAAGAATAATTAGGCTACGACTGGTTGCACACCTGGAGAACATTAGATTTGTGAACAAGCATCAACATGGGTTCTGGACAGGGAAATCGTGCCTAACAAACCTTCTGGAATTCTATGATAAAATAACGAGGATAAGACAGGACAGAGATGGTTCGGCAGACTGCATATTTCTGGACTGCCAAAAAGCCTTTGATACAGTACCGCACATGAGACTGCTATTCAAACTCGAGAGGCAGGCGGGGGTAGGGGGAAAGGTCCTAGCATGGATAAGGAACTACCTAACAGGAAGGAGCCAAAGAGTTACGGTAAGGGGCGAGAAGTCGGACTGGCGAACAGTAACAAGTGGAGTACCACAAGGATCGGTGCTGGGACCAATTCTATTTCTTGTATATGTTAACGACATGTTTACGGGTGTAGAGTCCTACATGTCGATGTTTGTGGATGACGCAAAGTTGATGAGAAGAGTTGTGACAGATGAGGATTGCAGGATCCTCCAAGAGGACCTGAACAGGTTACAGAGATGGTCAGAGAAATGGCTACTGGAATTCAACACGAGCAAATGTAAAGTTATGGAAATGGGACTAGGAGATAGGAGACCAAAGGGACAGTACACAATGAAGGGGAACAGCCTACCTGTGACGACGCGCGAAAGAGACCTGGGTGTGGACGTAACACCTAATCTATCTCCTGTGGCACATATAAATAGGATAACGACAGCAGCGTACTCTACACTGGCAAAAGTTAGAACATCATTCAGAAACCTAAGTAAGAAGGCATTTAGGGCTCTTTACACTGCCTACGTGAGGCCAGTCTTAGAGTATGCCGCCTCATCATGGAGTCCCCATCTGAAGAAGCATATAATGAAACTGGAAAAGATTCAGAGGTTTGCAACGAGACTCGTCCCAGAGCTACAAGGGATGGGGTATGAGGAGCGCCTGAGGGAACTGTGCCTTACGACACTAGAAAGAAGAAGGGAGAGGGGGGACATGATAGGAACGTATAAAATACTCAGAGGGATTGAAAGAGTGGACATAGACGAAATGTTCACACTGAATAGTAACAGAACGAGGGGACATGGATGGAAGTTGGAAACTCAGATGAGTCACAGAGATGTTAGGAAGTTTTCTTTTAGCGTGAGAGTAGTGGAAAAATGGAATGCACTTAAGGAACAGGTTGTGGAAGCAAATACTATTCATAATTTTAAAACCAGGTATGATAGGGAAATGGGACAGGAGTCATTGCTGTAAACAACTGATGCTCGAAAGGCGGGATCCAAGAGTCAATGCTCGATCCTGCACACACATATAGGTGAGTACACACACACACACAATAATATATATATATATATATATATATATATATATATATATATATATATATATATATATTTATATATATATATATTATATATATATATATATATATATATATATATATATATATATATATATATATATATATATATATATATATTACTCAAACCCAGCAGTTGAAGCTGGAACCCCTGCAAGGTTAGCTGGATGAACACACACACACACACACACACACACACACACACACACACACACACACACACACACACACACACAGACTGTGTGTGTACTGTAGATATGTTAGAGCGCAGTAGGCTCAGGAACCTGTACATTAGTTGATTGATAGTTGAGAGGCGGGACTAAAGAGCCAGAGCTCAACCCCCGCAAGCACAATTAGGTAAGTACAATCAGGCAATTAGGTAAGTACACAGTCGCAGGGTTGGTGGTGCAGCCATTAAACAAATGGTTGCTAACGAATCAGTTAATGTGGTTTAGTACGAGAGTGTTCATGGCTCCTAGTTCTCATCCTCTGTGTGTACTCGCCTATTTGTGCCTGCAAGATCGAGCATTAGTTCTTGGAACCCACCTTTCTAGCCGCCAGGTGTCTAAAGCAATGATTCCTGGCCTATTTCTCTACCATATATAAGAAAACATAAGAGTCAAGAAAGGGCCTATTGGCATATATGTGGCAGCTACTCTTTATATCCACCCAAACTCATTCATATATATGTCTAACCTACGCTTGAAACAATCAAGGGATCCTACTTATATTACATTACACGGTAACTGGTTCCACAAATCGACAAACCTGTTTCCGTTACCGACGCAGGTCTTGCCTTAATCTAAACGTATCCTATTTATGCCCAATGGTTCGTGTGCTATTATGTGTTGATACTTTTAATAACCCTATTATCATTTGTTTATTCCCATTTGTTTTGCTCATTCATCCATTTGTACACCTCAATCAAATCACTCCTAATTCCTCGCCGTTCTAGATTAAGTAAATTAAGTTTTGTCAATCTTTCTTCATATGGAAGGTTTCTAATTTGTGGGATTAACTTTGTCATCCTACGCCTAATAGTAAATTTATATCTATTCTATAATATGGTGACCAAAACTGAACTGCACATTCTAAATGGGGCCTAACAAGGGCAAGATATAGCTGAAGAACAACACTAGGTGTCTTATTACCAACGCTTCGATAAATAAATCCCAGTGTCCAATTCGCTTTATTTCGATCTTTTATGCTTATATTTTGGCTCCAAACACTTAACAATCATAACTGCCAGATGCCCATCGTAATCTGAATACCATTCAGCTCGTATCATGTAACTCTCTCAACAATTGACTTTTGAAAAAAAAATCCTGATCAACATCCTCCAAATTGTTCAGTATTTTTAAAGTTTCAATGAGATGCGACCTGTCGTGCAGATGTTTTTGCAGATATTGTTCCTGCAACAGCAAAAAGATCTGTTGAAACCTGAATCTAAATCATTTATACATATTATGAATAACAAAGGTCCCAGGAGAGCCTTGAGGCACTCTTTTTACAACATTTTTCCACTTTGACTTAACTCCTTTTATCACTGATTCTTTGGTATAGGTTAGGTTAAGAATCCAAAGAATCTACGTTTAAAATAATGAATGTGGTTAGCTTCTACAACGTGCTCATGTAGTTCATTCCATTTTCCCACTACTATTATGCTGAAAGAAAACTTTCAACATCTCTATGACTCATCTGAGTCTCAAGCTTCCATCCGTGCCACCTTGTTCTATCTGTGTTCATTGTGAATATTTCATCTTTTCCCACTGTCAAATCCCCCTAGGTATTTTACACGTCTCTATTATTGCCCCCCTCACTTTCCTTTCTTCTAGTGTCATCAAGATTATTTCCTTCAGTCTCTCTTCATACATCATCACTCTTAATTCTATGTTTCCTTACGTGTTTCTTTAGATTGGGGCTTCATGATGGGGCAGCATATTCTAAGACTGGTCTCACGTAGGTGGGAACAGACGCACACAACCAAGAAAAGACACGAAATTATCCACGGACACATAATTAACTACTGACACGTAAATGACTATGAACATGTTAATATTAACCACGGACACGTCATTAACAATGGATACGTAACATGTTCATGACTATGAACATGTAACTAACCAAGAACATGTACTAACGTTTGTAGGCAATGAAAAACTATCAAATACAAATCAGAATAGAGTTGGTGCGCAGAGTGCTCTGGTGCACCAGGAAACTAGCAAGATAACTATAAGGACACCTGCTCAACCGGAATCCTAGCAAATGCAAGGTTAGGGTGACTAGGACATAGTGAGGACGCCACAGAGACAGTTTAAGATGACTGGGACTGTGTGAGGACGCCACAGGGACAGTTTAAGATGACTGGGATGGTGTGAAAACGCCACAGAGACAGTATAAAATGACTGGGACGGTGTGAGGACGCCACAGGGACAGTTTAAGATGACTGGGACGGTGTGAGGACGCCACAGGGACAGTTTAAGATGACTGGGACGGTGTGAGGATGCCACAGGGACAGTATAAAATGACTGGGATGGTGTGAGGACGCCACAGAGACAGTATAAAATGACTGGGATGGTGTGAGGACGCCACAGGGACAGTTTAAGATGACTGAGACGGTGTGAGGATGCCACAAGGACAGTTTAAAATGACTAGGACGGTGTGAGGACGCCACAGAGACAGTATAAAATGACTGGGATGGTGTGAGGACGCCACAGAGATAGCTCCCCACACAACTGTTCCTCAACCCCAGCTGTGACACAAATCACTTCGGCCAACTCCTGCAACCCGCAGAGCTTCTCTTTACAAAAGATAATATTCCCAGACCTACCAAAACCCTGATTTACCAACGCATACAGACGATGCAACCTCGCGTGCAAAACACGCATCAAACTGAAACGCCCCGCCGCCTCCCGCTTAGCCAACACGACAAAAAACGCCCAACACTCACCCTCACACCACTCCAGAACGGAGGGAAACCCACTATTCCGAGCAGCCAGCACAGCCCACCGCTCCCTAAACTGATCAAACACATCCTGACACTTCAGCAACTTACAGTTCAGCTTCCACCAGCCCCAACCAACCTGTACCTGACTTCAAACCTCCACCCACAACACCACCGTGCAGTGATACAAAAAGCCCACCGGAACCGTCTGAAACGAGAAAACCTACCCCCTCACCTTTGTGCACGTAAAACCCGGTCGAGACGTGAGCAAGACCTTTAAGCCACAAAGGTGAACTCCAAAGCACCGTTATGCATCATCGCCGCATCTCGAAGCCCACAACTCTGCAAAGTCGCAGTCAAAGCAGAAGGACTGTACATTTACTGGACGGACACTATTGCTATCATGCACCGACGTGATACAATTAAAATCCCCCAAGAATCATTCCATACGTATTGTGCCTCAAAAAATGTAAAAGCCCACTTGAAAAAATTCTCATGTTCCTGCCGCCCCAAACGGCGCATAAACTTTTAATAAGAAAATGTCACCCCCCAGATAGGAAACCCAAACCAACAACACCAGACCCTCCTCAATATATTTCTGTGTGAAGCACGGAAATAGGTGCCCTCCTAGAAAGAAGGACGAGCATGCCCTCAACCAAGAAACGCGACGGGTTTAAGACCACCTGAAAGCTCTCAGCCAACACATGCAATGCATCCATATCCCGAACATTATGCTCTTGCACAAAAGCCACATCCACCCTACACTCATGCAGCAGTGACAGTATCCCCATCTGCACCGCCACAGACTGTAAACCATTCGCATTGAGTGATACACAAGTCATTGACAAGGAGATACACAGAACTCCACCAACCCACACATCACTGGTCAGTCCGGATCGACCGACATATCCCACCCAGGGAAGCAACACCAGCACCCCTCAGCAACTTCAGGCAGACGCGAGGCAGGTACCACAAGAGGCGGGGCCCCAGACCCCTTTCACAAAGTCAAACACAGGCCAACAGCACCTCTGGTGCAGTTCCCAGGGCCAACGATCCCCCTATCCCGGACTCCCGACAAAGGAAGGTCCACTCGGCAGTGGCCCAGAGGAAGGCTAAATACACTCACCATTCACCGACGCCAAGGAAGCTAAAGCAGACTCCTCAGCAGCATCACCACCACACCCACGCTCAGTAGGCGCCATACGCCTGCCAGAAAGTCCACGCTTTTGGGACCGAACACTCCTATCCCGTTTATGGCATTTCTTCAGATCAGCAAGCTGATCCAGGAGAGAAAATTCCTGAGACCTGCGAGAAGGACGGACCCTATCCGAAGCCACAGCGGCCCCCAAGACAGAGGCAGGGGCACACACACACATACCAAGGAGTACCAGAGAGTCTAGAGCCAACACACATGGACGACGGCACAGGATTCACCTCCACCGAAGAAACCATATCCCCAGCGACAGGGACTGGAGCAGGATGCACATCCACATGCGCAACCACAGTGGTCCGAGCCTCACCAGCGGAGTCCACAGTTACAACCGGAGTTACATCCAGCACAGCAACCTCAGCAGGGCCCACCACATCCGATGAACCACCAGCTGCAGGATGCACAGGAAGAGCACCTACGCTCGCATCATCACTCTCAAGAGCCTCAGGAACCCCCAGAGGTGGAAAATCTGCCTCCTTGAAGATGTTGAAATGACTCAGCTCCAGAATGGCACGCCGCAGCCTGATGGCCGGACAAGCCACACCGGAAACAGGTGCGTGGCTGCCTAGCATAAAAACATTGGGCGGGCGTTATGAACCCCAGGTAATTTAGTGAGGGGGATCTACCTTGTGAGTTATTCTACCCACTTGACTGGAGGTAGGAGTTAGCGGAAGGAAGTTAATTAAGCAAACGTCAGTAAATTATGACTGAACAGAGACAAGCATCTTATAGAAGCTAATTGAAACGAAATGTCGACATTTTGATTTAGGTCGTAACGCGCATACCTTGAGTTGCGAGAGTCGTCATGGATAGACGTACATCGGTGCCTCCTGGGAAGAAAGATGATGAGATTCTGGGTTTAGTGTTTGAGTGAAGACTACGTGTGCAACGTGTGAGGAAGTTGCCGAAGACGATGTATGACGTTTCTACGTGATCATGAACGATATTAAGTCCGGCCTGAAGACTATAGGGTGGTCGTGTTCTGTACTCACCTAGTTGTGTTTGCGGGGGTTGAGCTCTGGCTCTTTGGTCCCACCTCTCAACTGTCAATCAACTGGTTGTACAGATTCCTGAGCCTATTGGGCTCTATCATATCTACATTTGAAACTGTGTCTGCCTCCACCAAAACAATACTTAAGGCATTCCATTTGTTAACTACCCTGACACTGAAAAAACTCTTTCTAACGTCTCTGTGGTTCATCTGGGTACTAAGTTTCCACCTGTGTCTTCTTGTTCGTGTTCCACCCGCGCTAAAGAGTTTGTCTTTGTCCACCCTGTCAATTCCCCTGAGAATTTTGTAGGTGGTTATTGTGGGGGTTTTCTTTTTTGCTTTCACGACTGCAACGCGTACGTCGCCAATGTACATGTGGCAGACGCTTCACGAAACTGTCGGAATTAGCAGAATAGAAAATACGAGAGCAACCGTACAGGGCCTGGGAGCAAGGCTGAGTTAGAGTCCTTGTGGGTCTCTTCTCAGACTAGCCTCACCTGGTCCTGCTCCACGTTGGTCGTTGGAATCTCGTCAATGATGTAACACTTTAAGGGACTCCAAGGGTCCTCATCAAATTTATAGATTAGTGATTTGGGCAACTCGGTGTTGAAGACACTTAGAGCTGAAGGCTTGAGTAATATTGGCAGTATTCAGAAGTGGTTCAACGGAAACACAGCATAAAGCTTAACAGTAGTTTATTTACTAACTTAACCACTAATACACAGGGTGCTTGATTTACTTTAGATTGGCGTCAGCAAAGCTATGGATGTATTAGCAAGACTCTTGACGTCTGGCTAATCGACTTGTATCCACTCGTGGAGAAACACCTAACTTAACACAGTTGACAGCCAATCATTAACACGGCAACCTAACTTCCGGTATGCAAAGGGATCACAAGAGTTCCAATCGGATACTCTGTAATGATGATATGCAATAAACACAATGGCACTGTCAAAGGGACAGGCAATAACATGCACAATAATAATCACACAATAACTACATGTGTGGTGTATGTGAAGCTCACATTCACAGACGAATGAAATGCCGTGATACCACACAGATAAACACGCATTCACCGTCGATTCACCTATAACCTGTGTCAGGTATAAGAAGGTGAGAACTGTGGTTGATACCTCAGATCAACACAGACACTATAAACAATGACAAGATCTTGTACTCACAGATAAGGTACCTTTCCTTAATCACTCACTCAGACACGTTTATCCAAGCACTCGTAGGTGGCCTGACAGCTGGTTTCGCTCGTAGACACGGAGGGTACTCGCAGTATCTTGAGATGATTTCATGAGTAGGGCGTGCTGTGTGCTTAACAGACAGACACACGCACCCACACTGGCACTGGCGGTGCGTAAGGTGGTGACGTCACGTCGGAGTGAGGGCGGCGGGCGCTCGAGGTACTGAGGTACTGAGGTACATGCTCGGGCGAGTGGCGGCTCTGGCGGCTGTGGTACCATGCAGGTACACTTGTGGTAAAGTCACACACACAGGTTACTTAGGCGGCGGCACTACCTTAGTTCACTCTAAGTCACTCACAACGATCTTTGTCACCAGGGGTTACCTGATACCAGTCTGTTTCACTCTGGAGATTTGTCACTTCAGGCTTCTAAACCATATATACGCACTCGTGATTCTGGGCGAGTGTGGTATATCGCAAAGACGCTGAGTTAACTTGACAGTGAGGAATAGACTGTGTTCAGTCTAGTGGCCGATAGACTGAACAGACCCGTCTTCTCTGTTTGGTCTCTCTCACGTGAATGAGTTTTGCCTGAAGCTCAGGGCGTCTCGTGGGCACACACAAAAGAGTTACAATTTGACCAATAGCATTGCAGCAAATGAGCGGGAACCAATCATATTAGCTCGTTCGATGAGCAGTAGGAGAGGTGACATCATGAACATGTCGTGAACACGTCATAGCTGTTATTCACCATCGCGCCGGTTGACCCCAGAGGTCAGACGCTGCTGGCGTCTCCTCTCGGTTCCACGGTGCACCACCGATGTACTCATTGACCCTTTGGTGGCAAGTATGCTTAACTCCCTGTATCTATTTTCTGCCTGGACATACGGCGGCCTCTGTATTATGAGAGTGTTCCTTGTTAAGTGGGCATTCTGGAGGTACCCAACATGCTAGGTCACTATCCAGGATTAAGAGAGATAGGCTTTGTGCACAAAGATCAGTGCACTGTGCACTGCAATGAGCCATTCAAGTCAGCTGTGGGAGAATCTTGGGAGACATACTCCCACAGTTATCATGTCTCCCCTTACTCTTCTGTTTTCCAGGGTTGTGAGGTTCAGCTCCCTTAGCCTTTCCTCGTAACTCATTTCTCTCAGTTCCGGGACGAGCCTGGTGGCATACCGCTGAATCTTCTTTAACTTTGTCTTGTGTTTAACTAGGTATGGACTCCAGGCTGGCGCTGCATACTCCAGGATTGGTCTTACGTAAGTGGTATACAGGGTCCTGAACGATTCCTTACACAAGTTTCTAAAGGCAGTTCTTATATTGGCCAGTCTAGCATATGCCGCTGATGATATCCTTTTGATGTGGGCCTCTGGGGACAGGTTCGGTGTGATATCGACCCCCAGATCTTTCTCTCTATTTGACTCTTGTAGGATTTCACCTCCCAGATGGTACCTTGTGTTCAGCCTTCTGCTCCCTTCGCCTAATTTCATTACTTTACACTTTCCTGAGTTGAACTTTAGCAGCCATTTTCTAGACCATTCCTCCAGTTTGTCTAGGTCGTCCTGTAGTCTCTGTCCATCTTCATCTGTTTTGATTCTTCTCATAATTTTTGCATCGTCAGCAAACATTGAGAGGAATGAGTTTATAACTTCTGGAAGGTCGTTTTCATATACTAGAAACAGGATGGGTCCGAGTACAGAGCCCTGTGGAACCCCTCTGGTGACATCTCGCCACTCTGATGCCTCCCCCCCCCCTCACTGTTACTCGCTGTTTCCTATTGCTTAAATACTCCTTTATCTACTGGAGCACCTTACCTTTTACTCCTGCCTGGTGCTGGACCCTGTGTGGACCCTACTGTGAGATATCCTTTGAGTGGAGGAAATTGAGCAGGGGTTTCTGTGTGAAACCTGCAGGCAACTTCGTGTGCTCAGGTCGGGATTGTGAGAAGCACTTACAGACAGTCCAAGAGGAATTTGGTGGGCGGCCAAGAGTAGCGCTATTTTGGAACGCCAGTGGACAAGTGTCATCCTGTCATCCTGACTGCGGTAAGCGCACTTAATTATATGTAAGATTGCTTATAATTGCTCGATCTTGTGCCCAGCAATCATTGAGAGCGTTAGTGGATATTGGATAGAAATTTTATGAAGATAGTGAGAGTATATAATGAATTTGAGGTGATATGACATGCTGGAGGCAAGAGCAACACATGCTTGCTGGCCTGAGGTCAGTGAGCGACTGAGGTGGGAGGAGCTCTGACACGCCTCTAAGGTTGATTTCAGTGTGGACTGGTCCGGAATTGTGGGAGTACCCATCTTAGTAATACCGGTTCAGAGTGTTACGTCGGATGGCGAGATATGATGTTAACATTTATATTTGTTATTTATGTTTTATTGGGAAAACATGTTATTATGGGATGGTAATGGAATTGCAGGTTTGTGTGGAGAGAAGTTCGTGGAGGAGCTTCATGTTTAGTGAAAACTATATGGTGGAACTTCAAGTGTGGAGCTGAACTTCAGTGGTAAAGCAGAACTAAAGTGGTAGTGTGGAACTTCGAGTGTAGTGGAGCTACACCTTTTTTTTTGTGAAGCCACGTAGAGGAACTTCACGGGCATTGAGTGGGACTTCAAGTAGCAGCAAATATTGAAGAGACTGCAGGAGTACCTACCTGATTTTGAGGACCCAGAGACAGATGTTCTTAGTGGTGGGCCTCAGGACGCAGAACAGAGAAGTGTATGGACACTTGATATGTTAGAAGGAGTGCTTGATTGCATATGGCATGAGTGATGCAGTGTAAGGTGAGAAAGTTATTTTTCTTGTTGGAATATTTTATATGCAAATTTCCCAGCCACAAACATTGAAAAGGTAAAAGGCTGAGGATGGACATTAAGTAGCAGCCTAGCGCAGTTTATTTGGTGAAGAACTGATAAGTTTTCGAGATTATATAACTGTGATTATGGTTTGTAGAATCCAATGATACTATGTTGTTTCTATTACTTTATTCTTTGTATTTTCATGTAATAAATGTTTGACTGTAGACAACTGGTTTTAGGAAGAGAGAGACGTTTGCAGATCGCTTGGCAGCGGACAATATATCATGAAGGAGAATTAGGAGATCAGCCCAAAACAAGGAGAGTGTGGGTGAGTCACGGCGGCTCGACAGGGTGTGTATTCATGACCAATCGATCAGATTGGAGCCGTTTCCCAAAGTAAAGGTGACATTGAACCCTCTCCAGTATACAACGTTTTCAGGGAGATTCTCCAATATGCACTCCAGTGTCAATCACTGACTGATTAACGACAACAGCAGTGTAGTTGCGGTGGATGATCTTATTTTATCAGGGAAGTGGTAGGGGGTGTCTGTTCACTAGTAAGTAAAGTTCTGTATCAAGTTTATAAAGTCCCCGACTCCTGATAACGGAGTAACCCAGGAGCACCATAGACGAAGGGACGGCAGACTGCAGCTTCATGGTGATCGTAGGCATACCATTGAGGACGCCCTGCAGACTTGATCATGTTCACCCGGTAGAGCAGATACTGCCATACCTCCTAGGGAAGCTGCTCAGCATATCCTCTGGGAACTCAATGGGCAGCCCTTCACAACCTCCCACTACGCCTGTATGCTCCGATCCCAAGATGCACACGGACCCTGCACCACCAGGCATGACATGCTGGTTTTTTCTACTGCAGGGTAAACTGGTCGTACTCGTCCTACCCCCACACATAGTCCTGGAACACCGCTGCGTCATTGTGCTTCACCAAGGCCCGCTGACTGCCAACGAGCTGGACACCGTCCATGTCCACTATAGCCACACCCATAACATCCAGTACCGCCACTTCAACCACATGGTAATCCAGAACACCGGAAAAATTCAGCTCAATAGTGAGCGTGAGCCTCACAGGCGCCAGTGGCATCGCCATCCCTCAGGCCCTCACAGCCCTCACAGCCCTCACAGCCCGCACAGCCCTCACAGCCCTCACAGCCCTAGGGGCCTGGTAATAGTAACAAGAACAACCCTCCACAGGAAGCTCAGAGTCCAAACTGAGGAGCGAATGTCAACACAACCTCCTCCTCCTCCTCCTCCTCCGACGGCCGAGCGCCGACTTCTCAGTGTTGGTTGTGTCTGAGGGTCGTGCACACAACCAAATTTCCGTGATGGGAATGGTGGTGAGAATGGTGGTGGTGAGAATGGTGGTGGTGAGAATGGTGGTGACGGTAATGGCAGTGATGAGAAGGATGGTGGTGAGAAATGGAGAGGAGAAATATATAATAAAACATAGGAAAAAAAGACCGTTTGGGGAGGAGTTTTAATGAGCAGTTGTGACAGTTGACAAGCAGTCAATTCTCCAGGAAGCGACACACACACACACGCGCGCCAATTAGGACGCTGCTACACACACATTCCACACACAAACACCTCCCTCGACCGTGTCTGTGAGTGACGTCACTGATAACGAGAAACAAACACATTGTTTACTTTGCCTTGCAAGCAGGGAAACAAGAGTACCGCACGCTCGCCTACTCGCTACTCTGCACCATGCAACACTGCGTTGCACACGAGCCAGGGCACCAACAGTGTCAACAGCGGTTGACTCAGCTTCGTGAGACGGGATCACACACAACAGTCAACTCTCACGTTATATGGAGCCGCAAAAGTGAACTGGAATTTGTGGGTCAAGGGCAGGTAGGCTGGGTGCTTGTGGGGGAGTGATGGGGGTGGGGGAGGGGGGGTTGAAGGGACGGAGGAGAGGGGGGAGAGAGGGTGAGAGGAAGTGGTGAGGGGTTAAGGGAAGGGGAGAGGGGGCTTCGCCACCTCGATACATGATGTGCATTCGTTGCCAGTGGAGTGCGTGTTGCTGTTGCCACGATACTATGATGGCAACGGATGGGGAGGGCGTTGCAGGTGTGGGGGTTGCAGGTGTGTGTGTTGCAGGTGGGAGGGTTGCAGGTGTGGGAGGTTGTAGGTGGGGGAGGGGGGGTTATAGGCGTGTGTAGTGCTGTAGTGTATATAGGTATCGGGGACTGTAGTAACACTAGTGTTCACCACCCTGTAGTAACACCAGTGTTCACCACCCTGTAGTAACACAAGTGTTCACCACACTGTAGTAACACCATTGTTCACCACCCTGTAGTAACACTAGTGTTCACCACCCTGTAGTAACACCAGTGTTCACCACCCTGTAGTAACACCAGTGTTCACCACCCTGTAGTAACACAAGTGTTCACCACACTGTAGTAACACCAACGTTCACCACCCTGTAGTAACACTAGTGTTCACCACCCTGTAATAACACTAGTGTTCACCACCCTGTAGTAACACCAGTGTTCACCACCCTGTAGTAACACTAGTGTTCACCACCCTGTAATAACACTAGTGTTCACCACCCTGTAGTAACACCAGTGTTCACCACACTGTAGTAACACTAGTGTTCACCACACTGTAGTAACACCAGTGTTCACCACCCTGTAGTAACACCAGTGTTCACCACACTGTAGTAACACCAGTGTTCACCACACTGTAGTAACACCAGTGTTCACCACACTGTAGTAACACTAGTGTTCACCACACTGTAGTAACACCAGTGTTCACCACCCTGTAGTAACACCAGTGTTCACCACCCTGTAGTAACACTAGTGTTCACCACACTGTAGTAACACCAGTGTTCACCACCCTGTAGTAACACCAGTGTTCACCACCCTGTAGTAACACCAGTGTTCACCACCCTGTAGTAACACTAGTGTTCACCACACTGTAGTAACACCAGTGTTCACCACACTGTAGTAACACTAGTGTTCACCACCCTGTAATAACACTAGTGTTCACCACCCTGTAGTAACACCAGTGTTCACCACCCTGTAGTAACACCAGTGTTCACCACACTGTAGTAACACCAGTGTTCACCACACTGTAGTAACACCAGTGTTCACCACACTGTAGTAACACCAGTGTTCACCACACTGTAGTAACACCAGTGTTCACCTCCCTGTAGTAACACTAGTGTTCACCTCCCTGTAGTAACACCAGTGTTCACCACCCTGTAGTAACACCAGTGTTCACCACCCTGTAGTAACACCAGTGTTCACCACCCTGTAGTAACACCAGTGTTCACAACCCTGTAGTAACACCAGTGTTCACCACCCTGTAGTAACACCAGTGTTCACCCTGTAGTAACACTAGTGTTCACCACCCTGTAGTAACACCAGTGTTCACCACCCTGTAGTAACACCAGTGTTCACCACCAAGTAGTAACACCAGTGTTCACCACCCTGTAGTAACACCAGTGTTCACCACACTGTAGTAACACCAGTGTTCACCACCCTGTAGTAACACCAGTGTTCACCACCCTGTAGTAACACCAGTGTTCACCACCCTGTAGTAACACCAGTGTTCACCACCCTATAGTAACACCAGTGTTCACCACACTGTAGTAACACCAGTGTTCACCACCCTGTAGTAACACCAGTGTTCACCACACTGTAGTAACACCAGTGTTCACCACCCTGTAGTAACACTAGTGTTCACCACCCTGTAGTAACACCAGTGTTCACCACCCTGTAGTAACACCAGTGTTCACCACACTGTAGTAACACCAGTGTTCACCACACTGTAGTAACACCAGTGTTCACCACACTGTAGTAACACCATTGTTCACCACCCTGTAGTAACACTAGTGTTCACCACCCTGTAGTAACACCAGTGTTCACCACCCTGTAGTAACACCAGTGTTCACCACACTGTAGTAACACCAGTGTTCACCACACTGTAGTAACACCAGTGTTCACCACACTGTAGTAACACCAGTGTTCACCACCCTGTAGTAACACTAGTGTTCACCACCCCGTAGTAACACCAGTGTTCACCACCCTGTAGTAACACTAGTGTTCACCACACTGTAGTAACACCAGTGTTCACCTTCCTGTAGTAACACCAGTGTTCACCTCCCTGTAGTAACACCAGTGTTCACCACACTGTAGTAACACTAGTGTTCACCACACTGTAGTAACACAAGTGTTCACCACCCTGTAGTAACACTAGTGTTCACCTCCCTGTAGTAACACCAGTGTTCACCCTGTAGTAACACCAGTGTTCACCACCCTGTAGTAACACCAGTGTTCACCACCCTGTAGTAACACCAGTGTTCACCTCCCTGTAGTAACACCAGTGTTCACCACACTGTAGTAACACCAGTGTTCACCACACTGTAGTAACACCAGTGTTCACCACCCAGTAGTAACACTAGTGTTCACCACCCTGTAGTAACACCAGTGTTCACCACCCTGTAGTAACACCAGTGTTCACCACCCTGTAGTAACACCAGTGTTCACCTCCCTGTAGTAACACTAGTGTTCACCTCCCTGTAGTAACACCAACGTTCACCACCCTGTAGTAACACCAGTGTTCACCACCCTGTAGTAACACCAGTGTTCACCTCCCTGTAGTAACACTAGTGTTCACCTCCCTGTAGTAACACCAACGTTCACCACCCTGTAGTAACACCAGTGTTCACCACCCTGTAGTAACACCAGTGTTCACCACCCTGTAGTAACACCAGTGTTCACCACCCTGTAGTAACACCAGTGTTCACCTCCCTGTAGTAACACCAGTGTTCACCCTGTAGTAACACCAGTGTTCACCTCCCTGTAGTAACACCAGTGTTCACCACACTGTAGTAACACCAGTGTTCACCCTGTAGTAACACCAGTGTTCACCTCCCTGTAGTAACACCAGTGTTCACCTCCCTGTAATAACACCAGTGTTCACCACCCTGTAGTAACACCAGTGTTCACCAGACTGTAGTAACACCAGTGTTCACCAGACTGTAGTAACACCAGTGTTCACCTCCCTGTAGTAACACCAGTGTTCACCTCCCTGTAGTAACACCAGTGTTCACCAACCTGTAGTAACACCAGTGTTCACCACCCTGTAGTAACACCAGTGTTCACCACACTGTAGTAACACCAGTGTTCACCACACTGTAGTAACACCAGTGTTCACCTCCCTGTAGTAACACTAGTGTTCACCTCCCTGTAGTAACACCAGTGTTCACCACCCTGTAGTAACACCAGTGTTCACCACCCTGTAGTAACACCAGTGTTCACCACCCTGTAGTAACACCAGTGTTCACCACACTGTAGTAACACCAGTGTTCACCTCCCTGTAATAACACCAGTGTTCACTACCCTGTAATAACACCAGTGTTCACCTCCCTGTAATAACACCATTGTTCACCACCCTGTAATAACACCAGTGTTCACCACCCTGTAATAACACCAGTGTTCACCTCCCTGTAATAACACCAGTGTTCACCTCCCTGTAATAACACCAGTGTTCACCTCCCTGTAATAACACCAGTGTTCACCTCCCTCTAATAAACACCAGTGTTCACCACCCTGTAATAACACCAGTGTTCACCACCCTGTAATAACACCAGTGTTCACCACCCTGTAATAACACCAGTGTTCACCACCCTGTAATAACACCAGTGTTCACCTCCCTGTAATAACACCAGTGTCACCACCCTGTAATAACACCAGTGTTCACCACCCTGTAATAACACCAGTGTTCACCTCCCTGTAATAACACCAGTGTTCACCACCCTGTAATAACACCAGTGTTCACCACCCTGTAATAACACCAGTGTTCACCTCCCTGTAATAACACCAGTGTTCCCTCCCTGTAATAACACCAGTGTTCACCACCCTGTAATAA
>WNGS01059975.1:67398-77730 GCA_020271785.1 Procambarus virginalis
GGATTAAGCACTACATGAAAATCATCAGTCAACCCAGAACAAAGCATTCAAGTCACGCACTTATGCTCTGAATAAAGGCTACATCTACACATTGCTCGCGAAGCACAGCCACCAAACCCATCTGTACAGCCAAGTCACGCAAACCACGCACATTCAGCGTCGCACAAGTCAGGAGGGGCGCCATCAGGAAGACAAGGAGGACCCACCAACCCCACAGCCCCCGTAGAAGGTGGAGCAGAGCCCCCTCCCATGGGAGGCAGTAGGAACAGTAGGCACACCATCCGGCAAACCCGCAGTGAAGGGTTCCACACGATGTTGGCACTCAGATCTTTGTAGACTTCGTCAACTTCAAAGTCAACGAATCACGTCCAGGACCATCCAAACAGAGGACACCATCCACTGATCAACCACAACTGCGTCTGGGCTGCATGCCCCCAGAGGGGCCCCTGGAGCAACAGACCGCAGAGGCCACCAGCGGGAGGAGGAGGGGCGCACGTCACAGCAGCTCCAGCCGTAGACCCCACTCGCTTAACGGAGGACCTTTGTCAGAGGAACACGCCGTGCCTCCCGCTTACGACGGGGCTGGTCCGACGTCGCGACGGGGAAGGCCCTCTAGAGTCACGAGAGGACGCAGCATCTCCGGAGCAACAGCAACCACGTCGGATGCACGGCCACCAGACGAAGGAGCAACACCACACGAAGGGCCCGCAGGATCGCCACTCCCCACCTACACACGATGGAGCAGCATCCACAGACGTACTCGTCTCCATGACAGCACCATCCGAAGCCCGATGATCCTCCGCAGTGATGACGTGCACAGGAAGCGAGGGCGCAGCATCAGGCACCAACGAGCCAGGTGGGTCAAACTGCTGAACAGCCGGAGTAGGATCAGTCGAATCAGAAGGCACCAGCAACGAGGAGGGGTCGTGGGGGACAGACACAGTTTTCGCAACACTGGCTGGGCCCCAACCCCCAAGGGGGGAAAATCACTCTCCTGGAAGATAGCTGGTACCCCCATCCCGGAAGCAGTGCAACGGCTGCAAGATGCCCTCGCAAACCACACCGAAAACAGGTGCGTGGTTGATCCTCATAGAAAACCCGCATTTGGAAGCCGTAGAACTTGACCTGAGAAGGAATATCACGCGTCAAGCGCATGCCAAGGTCCGCACATTGGTGCTCAAGCCTGACAGGCGGCCTGAGCGTAGGCAGGTTATACGGTGAGTGAACACAGTACCGTACCGAGAGAAGCAGGTGCGAAGGACCTCCTCGGGAAAGTCCAAGGGAACTCCATGTATGCTGACAAACGTCGGTCCGACACCGGTCCGACACCTCCACAGTACCAGCAGAACCCGGGAGCAGATGAGAACGCCAGCAAAATCACTCACAAAGCGCTAATATGGAACAGGGGCAGAGAACTTGATCACCACACGCTTGTCAGAGACCTTCTCAAGGCCGTAAACAGTGTGCAGGTCCCCTGGAAAACATCACAAAGCGTCACTTCCACCAACGCCCAATCAGCAGCCGCCGAGAACTCCAAACCTGCAGAATCCACCCTCCGAATCCGCGTCCCCGACGACGCCATAACGCCAGCTGCCCCCACAGGCTAGCAGGCACACCACCACCAACAACAGCGACCTGCTCGCACCAGACGTCAGCCAACAACTGAGAGAGCGCCAACGCCAATCCCACAGCTCGTTAAATGGTTAACACTGCGTTAGTCTTCACTTGACAATTCCTCCACTGCATGAACTTCACTGTGACTGTTGCCTTTACACGTCTCTACGTTAATCACAACAATGTTCAACGAAACAAGTGACCTCGTTAAGTAAATCGTGACCCCCGGTGACGTTAAATGACTTTAATTCTCACGGAATTCTTCACAGTACACAACGCCTTCCACCAAGGACAAACTGTCTACGGTTTACACACGGTACAACACAGTACATCCTTGCCACTCACGGCAAAACTCGTAAATGACTTCCCCAAGTAAATTATCCACCAATAAATCACACTTTACCACAACACAACAGTAAAGTAAGCGCTGGCCACTATAATAATGGGAATTATTTATAACCAAGGGAAACCTCCCTGTTACCACTTTCACTGCTGGAAAAGGGAATCAAATTACAGCAAATTACACACACGGCACATAGAGAAAATAGAAGCAAATAACTCACTTTACTCCACCACTGTATGTGTCTCTAGGTGTCCTCACACACGTCAAACTCACAGTTGGGCTCAACCTCAACTTGGTGACGGCAAACAGGGTAAACTCACACGTCTCCAGTTTCCATTCACCTCACTAGGTGGTCGACTTGGGACAGAGGACAGACGAAACACTGGGGGCGAACCCAGCTTCAGAGCTTTATTACCCAAAACGGAAACAGTGTACTTACATCAATCTCGCGGGCCCGCCACACACTCGCATACATACACGTCACCACTCTCACTCCCACTGCTGCTGCTGGATGATGATGTAGGAGTCCCCACTTCCTACACGTGGTCAGTTGGAGCACAGGGTCCTAGACCACGGGGTTAGCTCCACACACAGCGACCAGGTGGCACGAACACGCCGGCTTAGGCAGACCAGGGTGCGCGCAGAACAGATTACACAGCAGGGATGCGGTACCACGCCCATCCACTTGACACGGTACCCCAGGATACGACGGTACACGGTACACGAGACTGAGTCCTTCACTGTTCGTCTCTAATTCCTCGGAATGTGGAATTTAAGGTTTCTCTCATAACACTAAAACCTTCTCTAGCACGTCTCACTGCAGTACCTTCAAGCCCAGATACGATAGACGGAGGATGTCACTAACCTGAACTGGTCGGCTGAGCGGACAGCACGCTGGACTTGTGATCCTGTGGTCCTGGGTTTGATCCCAGGCGCCGGCGAGAAACAATGGGCAGAGTTTCTTTCACCCTATGCCCCTGTTACCTAGCAGTAAAATAGGTACCTAGGTGTTAGTCAGCTGTCACGGGCTGCTTCCTGGGGATGGAGGCCTGGTCGAGGACCAGGCCGCGGGGACACTAAAAAGCCCCGAAATCATCTCAAGATAACCTCAAGATTACCTAGGCCGATAATTAACAGCCTCACTCAGTCCAGTTGTTCTAAGATGGCGTCTCACAATCACGCACCTTAGATGACAAAAGTTCACACTGGTTCGGTGCATGCACCTTTCCGAACTACCGGATTCTTGCGGACGGCACACGAAAAGATAGCAAGATGATAGGCGTGACTTTAGTAACGTTGCTGGTGGTATTTCCCGATGCCTGGCCTAGCACGGGAAAGTACGTCCTCCCATAGCAACGTTCTAGGTAAGAATATTTTTTCCCACCAAGACGGCCCCAGGGTTACCATGCGGCACCCCTCAGGGTCTTGACCAATCACGGTTCAGCATTCCTGAGGCCCAGGAGCCTTGGCCAATGGCACACCTGCCTCACGACGCTACCCCCCCTCTCTCACGAGGTGGACACGTGATAGGGGGGGTGGTCAACAGCCGTTAACCCCCCACACCTCCATCTCTACACTTGACTTGTACAAAAAATTTCCCTGAAATCAACTCCCTCCTGTAATTTCCTTCACAGACCTGATACAGCGATCAGAATGACATCAATGGCTAGGCCTGGTCAAGGACCGGGCCGCGGGGACACTAAAGCCCCGAAATCATCTCAAGATAACCTCAAGATAACGGTGCACATCACTGGTGCACTATGCAATTTCGTACTTCATTCAGTGCACAAGAGAGCAGGAAAAATATGTCTCCTGACACTGAGAGTTTAATAACACCAAATGAACAGTTGGCGATATTTTATATTTTTGCAACTGATTTCAAAATCTGAAGTTTTCAATATTCAATTGTATAATTATTTTTTATTTTCTTGTTTTTCAAGTTACACTGGTATCATTTTGACAATATTGGAGCATTTGCCTAGTAGATTATGCACAAAACATTTGAAAGAGCTTCAGAAAATTAAAAAACTGAGTTCAATGTCACACATCTTCTGAGATTTTGCGCAGTTTAAGGGTTAAATATATATATATATGAATGAAAACTCACACCCCAGAAGTGACTCGAACCCATACTCCCAGGAGCAACGCAACTGGTATGTACAGGGATGCCTTAAACATCCCTGTACATATGATGTTTAAGGCATCCCTGTACATACCAGTTGCGTTGCTCCTGGGAGTATGGGTTCGAGTCACTTCTGGGGTGTGAGTTTTCATTCGCATATAGTCCTGGGGACCATTCAGGCTTGTTCGCATATATATATATATATATATATATATATATATATATATATATATATATATATATATATATATATATATATATATATATATATTATTAAATATGACCGAAAAAGTAAGATTAATAATTCTAACACGAATTTTCTCGATCATCCTTATGTTTCTTTTTACTGTTGACGGTAAATGAAAAATCAATTCTCCAAAATTCATTTTTATTTCTAGTCTGACGCGACACTTGAGCGTGTTTCGTAAAACTTATTACATTTTCAAAGACTTTAGTTTATCCACACACAACTTATGACTGAACAGCATTGGCTCTTATACCTGCATTTGGGTGAGGTGATGTAATACAATAGTGGGGTGAAAAACAAACTTTCAACAAAACACAGAACACGGAACAATGGGTATAGATTTGTAACTGCAGAAGGCCTATTGGCCCATATTTTTTGATGCTTCTATATTGGAGCGGAGTCTTGAAGTGGGTAGAATATAGTTGTGCGTTAATTGGCTGTTGATTGCTGGTGTTGATTTCTTGATGTGTAGTGCCTCGCAGATGTCAAGCCGCCTGCTGTCGCTGTATCTATCAATGATTTCTGTGTTGTTTGCTAGGATTTCTCTGGTGATAGTTTGGTTGTGAAAAGAGATTATATGTTCCTTAATGGAGCCCTGTTGCTTAAGCATCGTTAAATGCCTGGAAAGAGATGTTGTTGTCTTGCCTATATACTGAGTTTTTTGAGGCTTACAGTCCCCAAGAGGGCATTTGAAGGCATAGACGACGTTGGTCTCTTTTAGAGCGTTCTGCTCTGTGTCTGGAGAGTTTCTCATGAGTAGGCTGGCCGTTTTCTTGATTTTATAGTAAATCGTCAGTTGTATCAGACAAAAATCAGAAGATTTTTGGAAGCCAAAGATTTTTGCCTCCCCCATGGAGCCCGTACTTTGTCAAGCACAAGACGAAGCTGGAAAAAGTCCAAAGGTATGCCACTAGACTAGTCCCAGAACTAAGAGGCATGAGTTACTAGGAAAGGCTGCGGGAAATGCACCTTACGACACTGGAAGACCGAAGAGTAAGGGGTTATCTTGAGGTTATCTTGAGATGAATTTCGGAGCTTTTTAGTGTCACCATGGCCCGGTCCTCGACCAGGCCTCCACCCTCAGGAAACAGCCCGTGACAGCTGACTAACACCCAGGTACCTATTTTACTGCTAGGTAACAGGGGCATAGGGTGAAAGAAACTCTGCAGATTGTTTCTCGCCGGCGCCTGGGATCGAACCCAGGACCACAGGATCACAAGTCCAGCGTGCTGTCCGCTCGGCCGATCGGCTCCCCGGGGGGACATGATCACAACCTACAAAATCCTCAGGGGAATCGACCGGGTAAACAAGGATAAACTATTCAACACTGGCGGGACGCGCACAAGGGGACACAGGTGGAAAGTGAGTACCCACATGAGCCACAGAGACGTTAGAAGGAACTTTTTCAGTGTCAGAGTAGTTAACGGATGGAATGTATTAGGCAGTGGTGTGGTGGAGGCTGACTCCATACACAGTTTCAAATGTAGATATGATAGAGCCCAGTAGGCTCAGGAACCTGTACACCAGTTGATTGACAGTTGAGAGGCGGGACCAAAGAGCCAAAGCTCAACCCCCGCAAGCACAAATAGGTGAGTACAAATAGGTGAGTACACACACACACCTACGCCCTGAGTACAGGGCGCCTAGTGGCTGAATTGACAGCGCTCTGGATGTGTAGATCTAGGGACCTGGGATCGATCCTGAGCCATGGCGGAAACAAATGGGCAAAGTTTCTTTCACTCTGATGCCACTGTTACCTAGCAGTATAAAGGTACCTGGGAGTTAGACAGCTGCTACGGGCTGCTTCCTGGGTGCTTCACACACACACACCTTAGCACACACACACAAATATGTTAGCCTTAAAAAGGCTAACATAGTTCCAATCTACAAAAGTGGCAGCAGGGAAGACCCCCCTCAATTATAGACTTGTATCACAGACAAGTGTAATAGTCCAAATATTGGAAAAATAATTATAACTAAATGGGTAGAGAACTTGGAGAGAAATGATATAATATCAGACAGACAGTATTGTTTTCGATCTGGAAGATCCTGTGTATCGAATTTACTCAGTTTCTATGATCGAGCAACAGAGATTTTACAGGAAAGAGATGGCTGGGTTGACTGCATCTATCTGGACCTAAAAAAGCCTTTCGACAGAGTTCCACATAAGAGGTTGTTCTGGAAACTGGAAAATATTGAAGGGGTGACAGGTAAGCTTCTAACATGGATGAAAAATTTTCTGAATGATAGAAAAACGGGGGCAGTGATCAGAGGCAATGTATCGAACTGGAGAAATGTCGCAAGTGGAGTACCACAGGGTTCATTTTTTGTTTTTAGATATATACAAGAGTTGTTACATTCTTGTACAGCCACTAGTACGCATAGCGTTTCGGGCAGGTCCCTGGAATACGATCCCTGCCGCGAAGAATCGCGGCAGGTTACAACCAAGTACCCATTTTACTGTTGAGTTAAACAGAAGCTACAGTTAAGGATTTGCGCCCAGTAAATCCTCCCCGGCCAGGATACGAACCCAGGATAAAGCGTTCGCGGAATGCCAGGCGAGTGTCTTACCACTACACCACGGAGACTGGGACACAGTTCTTGCACCGGTGATGTTTATTGTCTACATAAATGATCTACCAGTTGGAATACAGAACTATATGAACATGTTTGCTGATGATGCTAAGATAATAGGAAGGATAAGAAACTTAGATGATTGTCATGCCCTTCGAGATGACCTGGACAAAATAAGTATATGGAGCACCACTTGGCAAATAGAATTTAATGTTAATATATGCCATGTTATAGAATGTGGAATAGGAAAAGATAGACCCCACACACCTATATATTATGTGAGAAATCTTTAAAGACCTCTGATAAAGAAAGCGATCTAGGGGTGGTTCTAGATAGAAAACTATCACCTGAGGACCACATAAAGAATATTGTGCGAGGAGCCTATGCCACGCTTTCTAACTTCAGAATTGCTTTTAAATACTTGGATGGCAATATACTAAAGAAATTGTTCACAACTTTTGTTAAGCCAAAGCTAGAATATGCAGCGGTTGTGTGGTGCCCATATCTTAAGAAGCACATCAACAAACTGGAAAAGGTGCAAAGACATGCTACTAAGTGGCTCCCAGAACTGAAGGAAAGAGCTACTAGGAAAGTTAGAGGCATTAAATATGCCAAAATAGAGATAGAAGAAAAAGAGAAATATGATCACTACGTACAAAATAGTACAGGAATTGATAAAATTGATAGAGAACAGTTCCTGAGACCTGAAACTTCAAGAACAAGAGGTCATAGATTTAAACTAGCTAAACACAGATTCGAAGAAATATCAGGAAATTCACTTTCGCAAATAGAGTGGTATACGGTTGGAACAAGTTAGTGAGAAGGTGGTGGAGGCCAAGACCGTCAGTAGTTTCAAAGCGTTATATGACAGAGTGCTGGGAAGACGGGACACCACGAGCGTAGCTCTCATCCTGTACTACACTTAGGTAATTACACCCACACACACACCACACACACACACACACACACACACCCACACACAGTTTGACAGTTTGAGATGCGGCCGAAAGAGCAGAGCTCACCCCCGCAAGTACAACTAGGTGAATACACCCACACACACACACACCCACCCCAAGACACACACCACACACCACACAACACACACACACACACAACACCACACCACACACACACCGAGCCTATTAGACCTGATTTTCACCCAGAACGTAGAATATCGAGAATTTGGAGCATGAAATACATCTAGGGCCAGTGACCATTGTGTCCTAGTCTTTGACTACATGATGGAATTCAAACTTATGACCATGGGACAAGAGATCTGGGAAAGGAGAGTTGACTACAGGAAAGGGACTATAGGAGGATAAGGGACTATCTGGGAGAAGTGCAGTGGGAGGAAGAAATTAGAGGAAAGACAGTCCAAGATATGATGGACCTAGTCATACAGAAATGCCAAGAGGCCGAAGAGAGATTTATACCAACAGTAAAGGGAAAAAATAAGAAGGAATATAATAACCCATGGTTTATAGACAGTGTCAGGAAGCAAAAATGGCCAGCAGGCGGGAGTGGAGGAAGTACAGAAGACAAAGGACAGAGGACAACAGGATCAGATGCAACAGAGCTAGGAACGATTACATTAACATAAGACGGACATCGGAAAGGGACTATGAGAACGATATTGCAATCAAAGCGAAAAAAACCTAAGCTACTACACAGTCATATAAGAAGAAAAATGTCGGTGAACGACCAAGTGACAAGACTAAGGAAGGCAGAGGGGACATATACTGAAAGTGACAAGGAAATCTGTGAGGCACTGAATGCCAGTTTCCATGGAGTGTTCACTACCGAGCCCGAGCAGCTCCCATTGTTGGAAGGGGTTACCCTAGATGAAAGACTATCAGATATAGAGGTGACAGTAGAGGAGGTAATGAAACAGTTGACAACTCTAGATGCATCTAAAGCAGTAGGACCAGACAAAGTATCACCGTGGATACTAAAAGAAGCAGCGCAGGCCCTCAGCGTGCCTCTGGCAATGATCTTTAATGAGTCACTTATGTCGGGAGAATTGCCCAGTTGCTGGAAGAAGGCAAATGTCGTGCCGATCTTCAAGAAAGGCGATAGGGAGGAGGCACTTAACTATAGACCTGTATCACTGACAAGCATCCCCTGTAAAATACTGGAAAGAATAATTAGGCTACGACTGGTTGCACACCTGGAGAACATTAGATTTGTGAACAAGCATCAACATGGTTTCTGGACAGGGAAATCGTGCCTAACAAACCTTCTGGAATTCTATGATAAATAACGAGGATAAGACAGGACAGAGATGGTTGGGCAGACTGCATATTTCTGGACTGCCAAAAGCCTTTGATACAGTACCGCACATGAGACTGCTATTCAAACTCGAGAGGCAGGCGGGGGTAGGGGAAAGGTCCTAGCATGGATAAGGAACTACCTAACAGGAAGGAGCCAAAGAGTTACGGTAAGGGGCGAGAAGTCGGACTGGCGAACAGTAACAAGTGGAGTACCACAAGGATCGGTGCTGGGACCAATTCTATTTCTTGTATATGTTAACGACATGTTTACGGTGTAGAGTCCTACATGTCGATGTTTGCGGATGACGCAAAGTTGATGAGAAGAGTTGTGACAGATGAGGATTGCAGGATCCTCCAAGAGGACCTGAACAGGTTGCAGAGATGGTCAGAGAAATGGCTACTGGAATTCAACAGCAAATGTAAAGTTATGGAAATGGGACTAGGAGATAGGAGACCAAAGGGACAGTACACAATGAAGGGGAACAGCCTACCTGTGACGACGCGCGAAAGAGACCTGGGTGTGGACGTAACACCTAATCTATCTCCTGAGGCACATATAAATAGGATAACGACAGCAGCGTACTCTACACTGGCAAAAGTTAGAACATCATTCAGAAACCTAAGTAAGGAGGCATTTAGGGCTCTTTACACTGCCTACGTGAGGCCAGTCTTAGAGTATGCCGCCTCATCATGGAGTCCCCATCTGAAGAAGCATATAATGAAACTGGAAAAGTTCAGAGGTTTGCAACGAGACTCGTCCCAGAGCTACGAGGGATGGGGTATGAGGAGCGCCTGGGGAACTATGCCTTACGACACTAGAAAGAAGAAGGGAGGGGGGACATGATAGGAACGTATAAAATACTCAGAGGGATTGACAGAGTGGACATAGACGAAATGTCACACGGAATAGTAACAGAACGAGGGGACATGGATGGAAGTTGGAAACTCAGATGAGTCACAGAGATGTTAGGAAGTTTTCTTTTAGCGTGAGAGTAGTGGAAAAATGGAATGCACTTAAGGAACAGGTTGTGGAAGCCAATACTATTCATAATTTTAAAACCAGGTATGATAGGGAAATGGGATAGGAGTCATTGCTGTAAACAACTGATGCTCGAAAGGCGGGATCCAAGAGTCAATGCTCGATCCTGCCACACACATATAG
>WNGS01059996.1:44798-55798 GCA_020271785.1 Procambarus virginalis
CCCCTGCAGGTGTCCCGTCCGGTGGTTGCTGCGGACCCTGTGGGGCTGCCAAGGTTACAAGTGCGCTGCCCTTTGCCCGCACCTGTAAGGGAAGCCCGTCCCGTTCATCTTGGCCTCCGGCGTGGCGTATGATTCGGAGACCACCCTTTGGATTTTCACTTTCATGACCGAGTGCTGCCTGTTCCGTGGTGCCCCTCGACTGTCTGGGTTCCACAGGCTCGGGTGTTTGTGAGGGTGTGCCGATTTCGATGCCCGATCCTCGGACGACCCTTCGTCACCCTATTTTGGACGACATCCTGTTGCTGTGGGAGGCGTATTGTGTTCTTTTCCCGGCAGCGGAGTGCCGGATAATATGCACAATCTTGATAGTTTGTGTGCTTGCTGTGTGTATCGAGTGTGTATTGGACTTGGTATGTTCTGTGATGTTTATTGTGTGCCCTCAGGCCGATGTCGTCTTTAGTTTTCTCAAGTCCCTGTTTATTGTAATTTAGGCTATACCTTTTCATGAATTATATTTCTTTGATTTTGTTGTATTATGCCCTTCTGGCTATGCTGTTTGCTCTCTTACGTGAGGGTTTTTGTGCAGAAATTATGTTTTTTGTTTCTGTTTTGAATTGTTATTGTGCCATGTTATTGTGCCTTGTTATGATTTTATTATTTTTTTTTATTTTTTCTTGTTCTCCTCTGCTTTCTCTGTGTATTATGGTCTTGGTTATTGTATTGTATTTTGGGTATTGTTTGCCTGTTTGCGCTTTTTGTTTTCTTGATGTTTTTTGTACTGTGATGTCGGTCCTTCTGCCGGTGTTTGTTTGTGTTTGCTAAATTTGGTTTTCTTATGTACTTTTATTGTATTTATTGCTTATACTTGCATGCTTGCATGTAAAAATAATTAAAAAAAAAAACTACCTGAGGGCTCAGGCAACACGTCCACACCACAACAGCTAGGGCGCAACTCCTTAGAAACTATAAATTGCCCATTTATTCGTATATACGACAGGTTAAAAATGAACATGTTAGTAAGTTCTCAATAAACGGGCGAAATGCCTTTAATTAACGTTAGATTGAGATCAAAGCTACTTAGACTGTTAGTCTAGACTCAACAACGTTGTTGGAGCATTCTCATCAATTAATTTACTTAATATTGGTTGAGTTATTAAAACTATTTTCAAACTGTTAAAGTTGAAAATCCAAATGAAGATATGGTGTTTCTGGTATTTTATGATGGGTTTTGTTAGTTGTAATATATTTAAATGAATACGAGAATGCTACAGATAGTTTGTTGTTAAAGTAGAAAATTGTATCTTCCAGTTACTGATAGCGTATAAATTTCACCGTTATTTTTTTGTTTTTGTAAACAATTGTTGTTGTTTCTTTTTTTTTTTGTAAAATATTACTGTTAATTTGGCCGTTGTCTGGCTTGCAAAATAAACAACTGCTGCTTACCTTTGCTTGGCCAGCATTGTTGACTGTATTGGACAATGCGTATTTTACTTATAATTTTCTTGTGTTTATGGGTTATGTGTGTGAATACGCAGCTGTACTGGATTGTATTTACCTACCTATTAGTCAAGAAGGAGATCTGGCTCTTGGGGTCCTTCTTCCATGCTTCTCCTCATGACTCTCCGGTGGTGCGCTGCAACTGTTTCAGAAGTAGTGGAGGCAGTTTGGTTGCCTCCACTAAAGTAGTGGAGACAGTTTGGTTGCCTCCACTAAAGTAGTGGGGACAGTTTGGTTGTCTCCACTAAAGTAGTGGGGACAGTTTGGTTGTCTCCACTAAAGTAGTGGGGACAGTTTGGTTGTCTCCACTAAAGTAGTGGGGACAGTTTGGTTGCCTCCACTAAAGTAGTGGGGACAGTTTGGTTGTCTCCACTAAAGTAGTGGGGACAGTTTGGTTGTCTCCACTAAAGTAGTGGGGACAGTTTGGTTGTCTCCACTAAAGTAGTGGGGACAGTTTGGTTGTCTCCACTAAAGTAGTGGGGACAGTTTGGTTGTCTCCACTAAAGTAGTGGAGGCAGTTTGGTGTCTCCACTAAAGTAGTGGGGACAGTTTGGTTGCCTCCACTAAAGTATTGGAGACAGTTTGGTTGCTCGGCTTCTTCAGTAAATTCCTCCACCTGTTCACCATTACCACACTCAAGGATTACACTCTTATATTCTTCTAGTTCGGCTGTAGTCCTGCCTTGCATCAGTGCTAACTTCTCTAATTCCTTTTAGGCAAATAGGCAGATCTGGTTCATTTTACATGTCACTCAAAATCATGTACGTTAGGATTATGTTTGTGTTTTGTGGTGTGTGTTTGTGTATTTACCTAGTTGTATTCACCTAGTTGTGTCTACGGGGTTGAGCTTTGCCCTTTCGGCCGCCTCTCAACTGTCAGTCAACTGTTTACTAACTACTTTTTTTCTCCACCACACACACACACCACACCAGGAAGCAGCCCGTGACAGCTGACTAACTCCTAGGTACCTATTTATTGCTAAGTAACAGGGGCATTCAAGGTGAAAGAAACTTTGCCCATTTGTTTCTGCCTGGTGCGGGAATCGAACCCGCGCCACAGAATTACGAGTCCTATCCACCAGGCTACCAGGCTCCCCTGTGTGTGTGTGTGTGTGTGTGTGTGTGTGTGTGTGTGTGGTGTGTGTGTGTGTGTGTGTGTGAGTAATCACCTAAGTGAAGTTACAAGATGAGAGTTACGCTCGTGGTGTCCCGTCTTCCCAGCACTCTTTGTCATATAACGATTTAAACGTGTGTTTGTGAACCTGTGTAATTTTTATGTTTTGGTGTGTTTTGTCCGTGTCTGTGTATTTGTCTGTGTGCTTGTCTACATGCATATTACAAAGCGTTCCATTTAGTATTGTATAGAAGGCAGCCATAACCTGTTCATTAAACGAGCATTTCGGTAATTAGTGTGGATTATGCTCGCACGGGAACCATCTCCTCAAAACAAGGCCATTGGCTAACTAATTAATCAAACAAAGAGTATTCAGTGTTAATGAGTAATTTAGCAGCAGTCGGGTTATTCATGTGTGTAATAATTAGAGGGTTTTATAATAACTCTGCCGGGATGGATTTGTTTTCATGTGATTGTATGCAGTGTTGAAGGATTTACCAATAATTCGAGTTTCCTGTTGGAATTTGATTCTGAAACTAAATAATTTTGTTTGATTTGTTGTTGTGTGGTTGTGTGGGTGCTTGTTAGTGAATAGAAGTGTGTATTCACTTAGTTGTATTTTACGGGGGTTGAGCTTTGCTCTTCGGCCCGCCTCTCAACTGTCAATCAACTGTTTACTAACTACACTAACTACTTTTTTTTTTTTTTTTTTTTTTTTTTTTTTTTTTTTTTTTCCACACCACACACACCCACACACACACACACACCAGGAAGCAGCCCGTGACAGCTGACTAACTCCCAGTACCTATTTACTGCTAGGTAACAGGGGCATTCAGAGTGAAAGAAACTTTGCCCATTTGTTTCTGCCGGGTGCGGGAATCGAACCCGCGCCACAGAATTACAAGTCCTGCGCGCAATCCACCAGGCTACCTGGCCCCCCGGTAGCGTGTGTGTGTGTGTGTGAGTGTGTGTGTGTGAGTGTGTGTGTGTGAGTGTGTGTGTACTCACCTAATTGTACTCACCTAATTGTGCTTGCGGGGGTTGAGCTTTGGCTCTTTGGTCCCGCCTCTCAACTGTCAATCAACTGGTGTACAGATTGCTGAGCCGATTGGGCTCTATCATATCTACACTTGAAGCTGTGTATGGAGTCAGCCTCCACCACATCACTTCCTAATGCATTCCATTTGTCAACCACTCTGACACACTAACTACTGTGTGTGTGTGTGGTGTGTGTGTGTGTGTGTGTGTGTGTGTGTGTGTGTGTGTGTGTACTCACCTATATGTACTCACCTATATGTGTCTGCAGGATCGAGCATTGACTCTTGGATCCCGCCTTTCGAGCATTAGCTGTTTACAGCAATGACTCCTGTCCCATTTCCCTATCATACCTGGTTTTAAAATTATGAATAGTATTTGCTTCCACGACCTGTTCCTTAAGTGCATTCCATTTTCCCACTACTCTCACGCTAAAAGAAAACTTCCTAACATCTCTGTGACTCATCTGAGTTTCCAACTTCCATCCATGTTCCCTCGTTCTGTTACTATTCCGTGTGAACATTTCGTCTATGTCCACTCTGTCAATCCCTCTGAGTATTTTATACGTTCCTATCATGTTCCCCCTCTCTCTTCTTCTTTCTAGTGTCGTAAGGCACAGTTCCCTCAGGCGCTCCTCATACCCCATCCCTCGTAGCTCTGGGACGAGTCTCGTTGCAAACCTCTGAACCTTTTCCAGTTTCATTATATGCTTCTTTAGATGGGGACTCCATGATGAGGCGGCATACTCTAAGACTGGCCTCACGTAGGCAGTGTAAAGCGCCCTAAATGCCTCCTTACTTAGGTTTCTGAATGATGTTCTAACTTTTGCCAGTGTAGAGTACGCTGCTGTCGTTATCCTATTAATATGTGCCACAGGAGATAGATTAGGTGTTACGTCCACACCCAGGTCTCTTTCGCGCGTCGTCACAGGTAGGCTGTTCCCCTTCATTGTGTACTGTTCCTTTGGTCTCCTATCTCCTAGTCCCATTTCCATAACTTTACATTTGCTCGTGTTGAATTCCAGTAGCCATTTCTCTGACCATCTCTGCAACCTGTGTGTGTGTGTGTGTGTGTGTGTGTGTGTGTGTGTGTGTGTGTGTGTGTGTGTGTGTGTGTGTGTGTGTGTGTGTGTGTGTGTGTCGAAGAATCAAGGATTAGCTCTTTAAAGCCTAGTTATTTTCTATTGATCTCGTTGTATCTCATTATTCACGCTATCATCACACTGTATAACATTCAAGCTATCATCACATTATATATATTGTTTCCTTACATACACCCTGTCTCGATTATTTCTTTGTTCCGAAGCTTTAATATTTGTCCTTGTCAGCTTAATCGATGTTCCTCAGGATGAGAATACAAGAGCATAAGAATTGAGATAACTGCAGATGGACCATTGGCCTTATGGTGAGGTGTAGTGTCCTTATCCATTTGTCCTGTTGTGAGGTGTGAGCTAGTTCACCCTTCTGTCCTGTTGTGAGGTGTGAGCTAGTTCACCCTTCTGTCCTGTTGTGAGGTGTGAGCTAGTTCATCCTTCTGTCCTGTTGTGAGGTGTGAGCTAGTTCACCCTTCTGTCCTGTAGTGAGGTGTGAGCTAGTTCATCATTCTGTCCTGTTGTGAGGTGTGAGCTAGTTCATCCTTCTGTCCTGCTGTGAGGTGTGAGCTAGTTCATCCTTCTGTCCTATTGTGAGGTGTGAGCTAGTTCACCCTTCTATCCTGTTGTGAGGTGTGAGCTAGTTCATCCTTCTGTCCTGTTGTGAGGTGTGAGCTAGTTCATCCTTCTGTCCTGTTGTGAGGTGTGAGCTAGTTCATCCTTCTGTCCTGTTGTGAGGTGTGAGCTAGTTCCCCCTTCTGTCCTGTAGTGAGGTGTGAGCTAGTTCATCCTTCTGTCCTGTAGGGAGGTGTGAGCTAGTTCATCCTTCTGTCCTGTTGGGAGGTGTGAGCTGGTTCATCCTTCTGTCCTGTTGGGAGGTGTGAGCTAGTTCACCTTTCCTCTGTCTTCGTTGTTCAATAACCTCGGCGCCGAATTTCCGTAATTTTCACTTTGAGATTTTCTACATGGAGGTTCCCAACAGGTCCTGCATACTGAATGGTGAGTCTCATGAAAGTTGTGTGCAGAATTCTCATTTCCCTCCCCTCGTAAATTAATAATTTTATGCATCTGATGTCAGGTTTAAGCCATGCGAGGCTTATTGTTAGTTGAAGATCTTCCTTAATCCTAGATTAGTGAAGATGTCTGACCAACATTTCATGCTTTTCTCGCGGTTTTACCGTGCCAATCGATATGCTTATAACCTTGCATTTATCAGGATTAAAGTTTAGCATCCTTTGCATTAGAGTGAACTAGTCAGAATGTGTGCACGAAAAGAGTGAGTTTGTTTGCGAAAACGTTTGTCGGTGTGGGAGAATGAGTGAGACAGAGACACAAAAAATTCCCAGAGAGACTTTGCCGTGTCTTAAGCATTCCTCTGGCGCACATCCTTACGCCCACCTTACGCGGCGTAATATGAAAAAGCTCATCAGAACTCCTATTTACATGTTATGAGTTTTGCTGAAATGACATCAGTTGTTATTTGTGGGCAAACATATTTTTTTCCTCTCTACACCGTTGGTAAAAAAAGGTGATGGCAATAGTAGACGGCTTCTGTTTCCAGTTATCAGGCTTAGAATTTCCTTTGCCATAGCTTCTGGTAACCCTTACTACGCGTTGAGTGTTCCACTGTCAATTACCAGTTGACAGTGGAACACTGTATGTGAGCTTTAAAGAGTCAAACCAGTGTGAAAATATCCTCTGCGAAGTTGATTAAAATATAGTAAATATGTATATATATATATATATATTATATATATATATATATATATATATATATATATATAATATATATATATATCTATATATATATATATATAATATATATTTATATATATATATATTTATATATATATATATATATATATATATATATATATATATATATATATATATAATATATTCACGTTTGTTTTTAGCATCTTATCAAGATTAAAGAAACAGAGAATTACAACGAGTCATATTGTATAGCTCACTAACCCGATATGACAGTTTCTCCAGCTTGAAACTTCAAAGGAAGTTTCAGCGAAGAAGTCATTCTCAGCATCTCGGGTTATCAGCAGCCCCCAAATGAGTATTCGCGCTTCAGTGTACCGACAATGCCTCAAAACGAGCAAAAATCTACAACAAATGGATTATTACTACATTAAAACCCGAGTTACGCGTCGCCCTCAACGTCTGGTATGCTCCGGCTACATGGTAGACGGGCGAGCTACGGTGGAGAAAAAAGTCAGAACGGAGAATTTAGTAATACGCAGGAGGATGATGAGAGATCAAAGGAGGAGGCTGGGGAGGTTATCCTGGGGAGTTGGGGGGGGGGGGGGTGGCAGATGCCTGCCGTGTCCTCGCCTTTGTGACAATAATTACCCCTTTGGAGCTGCTAACGTTGAGGGTATTTTTTATATGTATATATAGGTTTTTGTTAGATAGCAGTTCTGAGAAAGAAGTCTTTAATCGTTGTCGGTGGTATGTGCCTTAATTGATCCCACGTCCAATCTAATATATATATATATATATATATATATATATATATATATATATATATATATATATATATATATATATATATATATATATATATGTCGTACCTAGTAGCCAGAATGCACTTCTCAGCCTACTATGCAAGGCCCGATTTGCCTAATAAGCCAAGTTTTCCTGAATTAATATATTTTCTCTAATTTTTTCTTATGAAATGATAAAGCTACCCATTTCATTATATATGAGGTCAATTTTTTTTTATTGGAGTTAAAATTAACGTAGATATATGACCGAACCTAACCAACCCTACCTAACCTAACCTAACCTATCTTTATAGGTTAGGTTAGGTTAGGTAGCCGAAAAAGTTAGGTTAGGTTTTGTTAGGAAGGTTAGGTAGTCGAAAAACAATTAATTCATGAAAACTTGGCTTATTAGGCAAATCGGGCCTTGCACAGTAGGCTGAGAAGTGCGTTCTGGCTACTAGGTACGACATATATATATATATATATATATATATATATATATATATATATATATATATATATATATATATATATATAAATGCCCAAGATTACCATCCGAGTGCCGGCGGGGAAGTAGTTCAAATAGCTTAGGCTATCACTTCCTTATGTCCGGTCGTGATGGTCAAGTGGATTAAGGCGTCCTGTACATACCAGTTGTGTTGCTCCTGGCAGTATGGGTTCGAGTCACTTCTGGGGTGTGAGTTTTCAGTTGCATATAGTCCTGGGGACCATTCAGGCTTGTTCGCATATATATATATATATATATATATATATATATATATATATATATATATATATATATATATATATATATATATATATAGGGCAGTACAACCTCTGGTGCAATTATAGGGACCCACAGCCTCAGAGAAGGGAACTCAGAGCATTCAGAGAAAAACTTGCTATTTAACTCTGAATACGTATGAGTGTTTGCCTCTCCTACCACCCCCTTTTTATTGTGTAAACTTTATTATGCAAGGTTATACAGTTACATACCTGATTTTATAAAAAAATGAACATTAAGAGGACACAAGAAAAAGTTCGCTTCCTAGAGGCTGTAGATTTCCTCGAACTCCTCCGACACCGGGCAGGAACCGAGGACGCAGCGGGCATTCCCCCTCTGGATCGCGACACTGAGCCGCTGAAAGAGAGAACTTCCCGCACTAGAGTCTCTTGTAGTGTCAATGAGCTTGGAACCAAGATCCTTAAGAAACGTTGCACTCTCTCCCCATGGGCCTAGGGTCTCAGACCCTATTGGAACGAAGTTGTACCGATGATCTAATTGCCTGTACTTGGCTCATGTGTGTCTTTCACTGTGTGTCGCCGCGGCTTCTGCTTGGCCGGCAGAGAGGTTGATGTATGTGGCTGTCAGGGTGGATACGCAAGTATAGTCCCATGCCAACTGCCACCCTTCCACGGACGCAGTGTGATTCCGTCTGGTCGACCGGCAAAGCTAACAGAGTCACGGTTCAGTAGGTTGCGGGGCTCTCTCTCAGCTAGACACTGGGCAGAGGCAAGGCTTCTTTTAATGATGTCGTTGACTTCGTCGTGTCTAGTGTGCCAACCATCAGATTTTCCACAGTGCAGGCCATGCAATCCATATTCGTCAGCATCTGTCTCGCCGCAAATACACCTATGAACAGTGTGGATAGGGGCAGCAAGGCGAAGAGCGACTGTAATATGGAGCTCCTGGGGAGCAAGACGTGTGCCTGTCGCAGACATAGGGACTGCCAAAAGGAAGTCCCCTGCATGGGGAGCCTGCACAGCTGTGAGGCGTGCACGATCACTGGGGGTTGTTGCTGCCTCCAGCAAAGCTGTGGCTTCTTTGTCTACAATGGGGCTGTCCCAACTGGATTGTTTCTTGGCTTTCGGCATGGCTGGTCTGAGTGCTGGGTCTGCCAGCACTCAGGTAGAACGGGTAGAGGGGCCGGAAATGGCAAAGTACTGCATCTACAAAGTATATATACAAGTATATATATCTATATGAATAAAAATGGAAATGTTCGTTTGCTCGAAATCGCTAATCTCCGAAAGTTCTTCACCGACTGCTTTGAAATTTTCATTCAATGTTCCATTCGCATTCGGCCAGGTTTTTATATACATAATATATACCGTCTGTGACGGTAAAAAACATACTTTTTCTGAAAAACTGTTTTTTTTCATGCGTTTTCATGTGAGGAAAATCTTCGAAACCTCTTTACCGATTGCTTTGAAATTTTGACACATTGTTGCATTCAAATAGGCGCGTTGTTTTATATATATACTATATACATGCCTCACCTGTGAACAGGAAAACACATGCTTTTTTGAAAAACAGCACCATCTGTTGGACGTAAGAGCAGCACATGCTGTAATCTCCAAAAGTTCTTCACCAATTTCTATGAAATTTTGAGACAACGTTGCATTCGAATAGGCACGTCTTTTTATATACCTACTATATAGATGCCACCCCTGTGACAGGTAAAAACATGCGTTTTTGATAAACAGTGCCATCTGTTGCACATAACAGCAACATGCACGCTATAATAAATATGTTACGAATTCCATTTCAATGTTTCTGATTGCATTGATAAATTTTATTTTCATAGATTTCGATTTATTTTATTTTATTTTGAATTATTTTGTGTGACATTGTGTTGGAATTGAGCTGTGTTGTTTACCAAACCATTCATGTCGTAAATACAAGTATAGATGCCACACCTGTGACAAGAAAAGTTATGTTTTTTCTTGAAAAACAGCGCCATCTGTTGCATGTAGGAGCAACATATTTGCTATACTAAATATGTTACAATTCCATTTCAATGTTTCTGATTGTATTGATAAATTGATTTTTCATAGATTTTTATTTATTTTTATTTTGACTTAATTATTTTGTATGAATTGCGTTGGAATTGAGCTGTGTTGTTTACAATACCGTTCATTTCGTGAGTGTAGTGTTTTTTATTTTTTCATATTTTCATTTCATTTTTTAACTGTTTTTCTTATATTTCAGTGATGGGAACATTAGATCACTTGATGTTCCCAACTTTCTGATGGGAACATCAGACTTTTTGGGAAGGCATCAGACGAGAGAGTGGGGAATGGTGGGGATGACGAGGGGACGGAAGTGAGAGATGGTGGGAAGGACAAAGGGACAGGGAGTGGGGCATGGTGGGAAGGAAGAGGGGACGGTGGAGTGGGGAAAGGTGGGAGGCAGAGGAGATGGGTGAAGGGGGGGGGGGAATTGTGGGGAGGACTAGGGAACAGGGAAGGTTGCTGTGGCTCAACAACGCACATGTGTTGCTGAGCCACAGCAACGCGTGGCCGGGTACTGCTAGTATTATGTTATATATATATTATATAAATATATATATATATATATATATATATAAATATATATATATATATATATATATATATATTATATATATATATATATATAAATATATATATATATATATATATTATACTAAAAGAGGTACCCGTAATACCCGGATTTATATCTGTCTCTTCCTACCCTCCTCATATCCTCCTTCCTTTCCACATTCTACACCTTCCTTCTCACTCTTCCCCCCCCCCCCCCACCCCTCACTTACCCTGGTCCCCCTCTCCCCTCATCTTACCTCTTCGCTACTTACTATCTTCAATCTGTATATTATCTTCATCGCCATTACCATCCTCACTATTTACAGACTTCACTCTAACCATATTTCACACTCATTGTCTTCATTGCCGTAACCCACATTAATTCATTTCATAATTTTCGAGTAAATCATGAAAATAAGCAA
>WNGS01060005.1:0-12523 GCA_020271785.1 Procambarus virginalis
CTTGGAAAGGATGTGGGAGGAAGAAGGATGGGGCGATGAAATTCTTGGAAGAGGATTTGGATGTGGGGAGAGGAGGCTTGAAAGTTCGGTGGCCTGTCCACCGTGGATTGGAGATGTTTTTCAGTCAAAGCCTGTAGCTTGAGTTCTTCTTACGCTACGGGAGGCTAGTGGTGAGGGGAAGTGATGTAGTCCTGGTTTCTTGAGGTGTCTGTCTGGCTGGAGGAGGCGTCTTCCTTATGGTGTTGTTGGATCTGCCCGTTCTGTTAGCTTAGATACGATCCGGAAGTGTCGCCTGAAGTATCCGAGTGTGAGCTTGGGTTTTGGGGTTCCTTCTGGGTCTTCAGGCCAGGTAGAGAAGTCGACTTGCTGCATCTTTTCTGCCGTGTAGAGTGGGTCGATGTAGTTTTTGTTCAGGATGGAGAGGTCGATGTATCGCTCTACTGTGTCATGGTGGACGAACATGTAGTGGGGTAGTTTTTTGTTATCCTTGCTGTAGATGCGCTTGTTGCATTCTATGGCCAGGGCTTTTCTAGTAGTGCTGTTGCCATTGAAGTCTGTCCCCTTTGCGATATAGAGTAAGTAGCAGGGTTTGCTTCTGTCCTGTTTGCCTGGTGTGGGTAGTGAGTTTGGTTGGAAGTAGGAGATTTCTAGCTCTTCAAGTTCAGTGTCTGGTGCTGGTGCTTGCTGTGGTGCTGCGATGGCCGGGGTCTGTGGCCTTGGAGCGGGTGCTGGAGTGCTGTTTCAGTTGGGGTACGAGTTGGTGTTCAGAGGTTGTCGGTGTTGTGGTTTGTACTGGTACCATGGTAGATGTTTCTGTCTCTGCCGGTCGGCGATGCTGGAGTGCTGTCCATGAATGGGGGCTGCCTCTCCTCCTTAGTTTTTGGGTGGAGGGGTCTGGGGTGACGTCCGTCGGCCTGGAGAGTTTGTAAGTTGCTTGGTGGTGAACCAGGAAGCGGTGACAGATGGTCGAGGTGCAGTTCTTGTAGTGGGTCTTGGGGCTGGTTGAGGCTGAAGTAGGTCCTCAGGGATTGACATCGTGGGTAGGTTGTGCTGAGCGAGAAGCATGTTCAGTACTCTCACGTATTTGGCGATGTCTGCTGGCTGGTTGTCGAGTTGGTTGGCTAAGCTGCAGTCGCCTGAGTCCTGGGTCCCCAATGGGGGGGGGGGGTCTGGCCTGGTGTGGACGTCTGTGTAGCGGAGGCAGAAGCGTTGGGGAGCACTGGGAACGACGTAGCTTGGATATTGAAGCTCGCCGGCTGATTGGTTGTTGGGTTGGCAGTTACTGATTTCTTGATTACGTCCAGACGTACTTGGCAGTCCATGGAGACGGCGATGTGGGCCCCTCCACAGTTGAGACACAATTTGCTGGTTGACTGGCAGGTTTTGAAGTGATGATCTTGGGTGCAAATGCTGCATTTTGTCTCAGCTTGTGAGCAGTTCTTGGTATCGTGGTCGTACTTGTAGCACTTAAAGCATTGGCGTATGTTGTAGTAACGCTCCTTCTTCACAGTGTCCGGTGTGATGGAAATATCCATGCATCTAAATCTATTTTCCACAGCCTGGGTCGCTGCAGCAGCTGTTGTGAAGGTGACCTTGAGAGTGGGTCTTGCGGTGTCGTCGTTCTTGATGATTTTGACTGTAGCTGCAGTAAGAGCAGGGTTACTGGTGTTAATGCTATCCAGTATGGTGACAGGGTCCTGGGTGGCGATGTAGGCACTCGTTTGCCTGACGAAGATGGTTCGTTCGGCCAAGTAGCGTCGGGAAGGAATGATGTTCAGGTTGGAGCTTCGTAGGGCGTCCTGGTGTTCAGGTGCAAACAGTTGCTCCAGAGCTTGCTCGCTTGAATAGAGCAGTACAGCGCCTTCAGCATCGTCACGGATGTCCAATGGAGCTGCATTCGTGATGTCGACGATTTTTCGAAGTAATTGGGGCCCAGTGTAGGTGGTTTCCCCACGAAACCGGACCTTGATGCGGTAGATCATGATGATGTTGGTCTCTCAATGACTACCGCATCATTGGAGATTGCCTACCGTCTCTTCTCGGTATATAGTACCAAGATTGGAGTGGGGTCTGACAATCTGGAATGAAGCTAGTCTTCTGCCTTATTTTTACCCACCCGGCTGCTGGGTGCATGAGAGTCTTGCCTGGTGTATCTTCTTATGCCTTACTGAAGGGTGAACAGAGGCGTACAGTTTGCCGCCTAGTCAATTCTCCCGGGCCAAGATACGAACCCAGGCCAAATCACTCGCAAAGCGCGGGGCGAACTTGAAATACCTTAATGATCATAATATTACTGTGTATGATACTGATAAACAGACCCATTTATTGGGGGGTAGGCTGGATTATGTGATTGGATACAGCCTAGTAGATAGCAACGTTAACGTTAAGCCCAGAAGTAGTAAGTGATCATTTTGCAATATATTGTGAATACAATGTGGCGGATATTAGGTCCAATCCTCATCCTAGAGTTTTCCAGACAATCTTAAACAGCACTTTAAGGCTTATGTACATAAGTGGTACACTGGGTATACACCTGTATCAGTGGACCACTTTTACAATGATCTTGTCAGTATCATTACCAGTTATTATGATACCTGGGTTAAATCAAGGAAAAAAAAGAACACTCGTTCTTCCTCATGGACAGAGGATCCTATTATCATTGCAGAGCGAGCTAAAGTGCTTCAGCTTGCTGCCTCTTATAAACGAGACAAAACACCTGACAATTTACTTGCATTCCTTAATGCCAACAGAGATTTTCGCGAGCTTAAGGGTCACACATATTGGGAACAATTCCTACAAGGTATCAATAGAACTACAACATTATCAGAAATGTGGAACAAAATTAAAAACATTACCAAACCTTCAGCCCCAGTTCAGCTTCATCATACTCCTGCAGAATATGCTGACATGTTCCTAGCTCAATGGTCTAGTGTCTCACAAATTTCTTCCTTACCCCAGATATACAGCAGCATTTAAGACATACCAACATTAACAGAAACTTTAATATTGAAATAGCACGCTCCTCACCAGATTTAACAGATCAGTTTGCTATAACCCCTTTGAATTAACATCAGCATTAGGAAAACCTAAGCAAACTGCCCCTGGTGAGGATGGTATAACTTATAACAACACCTTGAGCTTACTGAATGATGTCCCTAGCCACCCTCTGCTTGACCTCTATCAAATGAGTCTCTCACAAGGTATCTTGCCAAAGAAATGGACACAAAGTCTCATAATACCAATTCCTAAACCTAACTCTCAAAAATTCAGACCCATTTCCCTTACATCTTGCATGTGTAAAGTCTTGGAGAGAATTGTTCTCAATCGTGTCATGTTTCAGGTCAAAGAAAAACTGGCCCCAAACCTATATGGGTTTATGCCCAAGTGTAGCACACAAACATGCTTTGCTGAATATTTTGTAAACTCCCAGGATGGGACACAGGCAGCCTTTATTGACCTAAAGTCAGCTTTCGATGTAGCGAATGGCGAAATAATATTAGAGCAACTTGCTGAATTTGGAATCAAAGGTAATCTTCTGAGTTGGATAAAGAGCTACCTATCCAACAGGCGTGCTAGTGTCCTATTTAAAGGAGTTAAAAGTACAAGAACAGATGCATTCGAACTAGGCACACCTCAAGGTGGTGTCCTAAGCCCTATGCTCTTCAATATACTTATGCACAAACTTATCCATGACATACCTGTACAACCTACGGAAACTGTTATATGTTATGCTGATGATATTTGTATTATGGCACACAGTAAACCAAGGCTACAAGTGTTACTTGATGCATTCTCCAAGAAAGTAGTAGAATGTGGCCTCATAATCTCTGTTGATAAAACAAGGGTTCTTATTCCCCATTCTCTTCATGTTAACTATACTATTAATGGAGTGCCCGTGGAGACTTGCGAGTCTTATAAATATCTTGGAGTCGAGGTTAATGATACAAATCTCGTCAGCAACCTGCGCAAAAAACTAGTTGAGCGTCTTAAACCTCTCAAAACTCTTGTTGGCAAAGGATTTGGCATTAACATAAAATATGCTCGTAGTTTTTATTTGCCTTTATACGATCTGTTGTTGATTATTATGCCTTGCATCTTCTTAATTTTCTCCTAAACAATTACAAGGCCTAGATGTAGTACAGAATGATGCCATGCGCATCATCCTGGGTTGTCCTAGAACTGTCAGAATTGTTAACATGAGAAAGGAACTAAACTTACCTTCCATTTACGAAAGAATAGTTCTACTTAGTACTATGTTTTGCGCCAAAACTTTGAAGAATAATGGTCCCCCCAGCTCTATTCAAATTAAATTGAGATCCATTCTAAACAATTCTGACTGTTCCCTCAATCCGCCGCAAAAAGCTCCCTACAGTGTGTGGCTCAGTTGTTGTGCCTATAATCTTCAGAAACTGAATGTGTCTCTTAACCCTGATAAAACTGTTCACTATATTCCCCTTGGAAAGATGTGGAGGTCTCTCTGCATTATACCCCCATCAGTGTAAAACAAATGTATAACACTGACATTTTGAGATGTATAACATTAGAAGCTATTGACAGTCATCTTCAAATTCTCAAACCGACTGAATCCTATGCCTTTACTGATGGCTCTGTGCAGTTAGGCACTGGTAGAACAGGTTGTGCATGTGCAGTGTATAAAGGGAATGAAATGATCATGTCTAGTACACAGAGATTGAACAACTGGGCTAGCACGACACAGACCGAGCTATTGGGCATTTATCTAGCCACTGAATACCTTAAGCTCAATGGTGGTGGAGTTATTTTCTGTGACTCTAAAAGTGCTCTGCAGTCCTTAAATAACCCATCACAATGTATGTCGGAAGTAGCTTGTAATATTAAATGGAATGTAATTTTTGCCAATGATAATAACTCTTGTATAAAATTTGTGTGGATCCCATCCCATGTTGGAGTTGGAAAACATGACTTCGTAGATCGATTGGCCAATGAGGCTTGCAGGAAAAAAACATTGATTATGACTTTGGACTATCTAATGCAATTATTAGAAACATACAAATTAAAGAAATTAATTCAGATTTAGAAGAACTAAGAAATGCCCAGAGACCTGAAAGCTGCAGTATTAAAAGTTATGACAAGTTTTGTAATAATAGGTATTTGTATGGTCAGCACAGTAACCGAACCAGGCAATGTGATGTAGTCATTGCGCGAATTCGCCTTGGCTATAGACACATCTGGCAGGTTAGTGAGGCTGAGCCACTACCAGAATACTCAGATTGTAAACTCTGTGATAAACCTTTAATGCATTCACTAGAACACTACATTGATGAATGTGAAACCGTAAAGGACTTTAGACCTCCTGGCCTCTTGTACCACCAACTGTGTAACTATTTTATTGACTCAGGTGTTCTGGACGACATCCTAACAATTTACCCAAAATTTGCTTGTCCATTTTAAAGAATGAAGAACAATTTTTATTTATATTACTTCTAAGCTGCATCCCTGCCCTTGTGTGGCAGTGCACAGTAGAAAGTTGTTTTCACATATCCAACGTTAAAACATTGATTGTAACCATGATATATATGTGAGTCAGCCTACAGTTTAGACCTATTGTCTTATGTATGACCCTCTGTCCTGCGTGACAGTGAATACTAGCATTATCCTCACTTTAATGAGACTATCAACATCCTCAGATTAGGCAAAATTGTAATTAATTTTGTCAATAAAGATGTTAATAATAATAAATAAGCAACACTGAAGGATAAATAGGAGAAGATGCTGTTCACCAAAATAGGGAATAAACCTTTTTAATTGTCTACGCGCAAAGCCGTTAATACTTTTATTTCAATTCAAAACTCAACTGAAAGAAGCTCTCAGAAAATAATATGGTAACATTTAATAAGCCGCCAGCTTTCTGTCCCCGTCGAAGTCACTAAAGATAGCTACTCTCAAGCCAATTCAAATGACAAATATGAAAATGATGACAATTCTACTTAGAATAGTTTACCATATAGAAAGAATATTAGTTTTCTTCTTTATTTAAAGAAGAAAACCTGTATTAATAAATGTTAAGGGTAACTAAAATAGATGCAGAGGAACATCCCAAACGCTTTCGCTTTGATGTCCAAAGGGCTTGGAAAGGATGGGGGAGGTAGAGGGATGGTATCCCAAAACGAACCTTGCTGAATAATATGCATATTAATTTCATTAAAATATAAAAAAAAAAGATATAATATAAATATAAATTTATGTGTGAAAATTAATGAAAATAAGCATGTAAAACAATAAATTAGCCTGTAAAATATAAAAAAATGTCTGTAAAACTCTGATACCTGTTACAGGCATTATTTTTCTCAAAAGATTATGTAGGTTCCTCCCTAAATTATTTCGATTTCTTGTAACCAAACGAAGCCAAGCCAAACCATGATCAAACTTATCCAAGCTTTGCCATAACCAAACGTATCCTGGATTTTGGCATAACATAACGCATCATTGGATTTTGGTATAACATAACGCATCATTGGATTTTGGTATAACCAAGTGTATCCTAAAATATGCATAACCAAGTATATCGTAAAATCTGCATAACCAAGTATATCCTAAATTATGCATAACCAAGCTTATCCTAAAATATGCATAACCAAGCTTATCTTAAAATATTCATAACTAAGATTATCCTAAAATATGCATAACCAAAAATATGCATAACCTAACATATCGTAAAATAATTTAAAATATTTAAAACATGGTATCCTTGGTTATATGTTTAACCAAGCGTATCCTAACCTAACCTACCGTTACAAGCTTGAAAGTTTGAGTGGATGTGTGTGGCCGAGGCGTACAAACCCTACCAACCCACCTAACCAATAGAGAACCAAACTCATTACCCCAAAGAAACGCTAGAAGAGCAATGCTTTTAATTCCAAACGAGCGCCGGGAATACAATTCAATTCAATCAATTTCTTTCTTTATTATGCACCCCATACCCATCCCGTGGGAGGCGGTGTAAAGGATTACAAAGGCACATAATACGACGCTGAGCAACGCCGCGCACTGAGGGGTTAAGCCTGGTGAGAAGCCCAAACGACTTGTAACCAATTCTCACCTTAATATGTCGCAGTTTGGGCCTTTTACGGAGTATTAAGTGGCAACCCGTCCTCGCAAATTCGTATAGTCAATATTGACTTATTAAATACGTGCATAGGTGATTTACTAAACATAATAGATACCCTTAAAAAGCTTCATAGAAAACACCGACCTTACCTAACCTTGTTAGTATGTTAAGATAAGCATCCTATTGCTTCGTAATTACAATTATTACTTAACCAATACCTATAATAGGTTAAGTAACAATTGTAATTACGAAGTTATAAGATGCTTATCTTAATATACTAACAAGGTTAGGTAAGGTCGGTGTTTCCTATGAAGCTTTTTAAGGGTATCTATTATGTTTAGTATATCACCTATGCACGTATTTAATAAGTCAATATTGACTATACGAATTTGCGAGGACGGGGTGTAAGTAGAGTTAAGCGTTATTTCAGTGTTCCCATCCTCCTAACTTACTCCTTGACTTTATAACTACCTCGCACTGTCAGCCAATTACGACAATAAACTGGTGCAGCAACAAATAGGGGTGGAAGAGGAAGAAGATGAAAAGGGAAGTGTAATTTGAGAAAGAAGCACAAGTGTAAACTGAGGAACAGACAGGGGGTGAGAAAGCAGCAGAAAAGAAGGAGGAATGAGTTAAAAGGGTCGTCCCCTAAAGTTTGTGTAACAGGGCCGACTCCTCTTAAGGAAAGAAATGGGGGGCTGACCCACACCCGGCTATGGCAGCCACCTCCCCACCACCAGTCACCCTGCACATTCAGTTCAGGCCAGCCACCCAAGCGTCTGTTCTCATTCAGCCTTCCCTAAGGGTAGTCCCTCTGTCACTGTAGTCCGCCCACACTACAGTGACCCCTCCGTCCACACCTCAAGATCTCACTGTCCACACTACAGTGACCTCACTGCCCACATTACAGTGACCTCACTGCCCACACTACAGTGACCTCACTGCCCACACTACAGTGGCCTCACTGCCCACACTAATGTGACCTCACTGCCCACACTACAGTGACCTCACTGCCCACACTACAATAACCTCACTGACCACACTACAGTGACCTCACTGCCACACACTACAGTGACCTCACTGCCACACACTACAGTGACCTCACTGCCACACACTACAGTGACCTCACTGCCCACACTACAGTGACCTCACTGCCACACACTACAGTGACCTCACTGCCACACACTACAGTGACCTCACTGCCAACATTACAGTGACCTTACTGCCCATAATACAGTGACCTCACTGCCCCACACTACAGCGACTTCACTGCCCACACTACAGTGACCTTACTGCCCCACACAACTGTGACTATACTGCCCACACTAAAGTGTCCTTACTGCCCACACAACAGTGACTCACTGCCCCACACTACAGTGACCTCACTGCCACACACTACAGTGACCTTACTGCCAACATTACAGTGACCTTACTGCCAACATTACAGTGACCTTACTGCCAACATTACAGTGACCTTACTGCCAACATTACAGTGACCTCACTGCCACACACTACAGTGACCTCACTGCCACACACTACAGTGACCTCACTGCCACACACTACAGCGACTTCACTGCTCACACTACAGTGACCTTACTGACCATACTACAGTGACCTCACTGCCCACACTACAGTGACCTTACTGCCCATACTACACTGACCTCACTGCCACACACTACAGCGACTTCACTGCTCACACTACAGTGACCTCACTGCCACACACTACAGTGACCTCACTGCCCACACTACAGTAACCTCACTGCCACACACTACAGTGACCTCACTGCCCACACTACAGTAACCTCACTGCCACACACTACAGTAACCTCACTGCTCACACTACAGTGACCTCACTGCCACACACTACAGTAACCTCACTGCCCACACTACAGTGACCTCACTGCCACACACTACAGTGACCTCACTGCCACACACTACAGTGACCTTACTGCCCCACACTACAGTGACCTCACTGCCCACTCTACAGTGACCATACTGCCCACACTACAGTGACCTCACTGCCCACACTACAGTGACCTTACTGCCCACACTACAGTGACCTCACTGCCCACACTACAGTGACTTCACTGCCCCACACTACAGTGACTTCACTGCCCCACACTACAGTGACCTCACTGCCCCACACTACAGTGACTTCACTGCCCCACACTACAGTGACCTCACTGCCCACACAACAGTGACCTTACTGCCCCACACTACAGTGAACTCACTGCCCCACACTACAGTGACCTCACTGCCCACTCTACAGTGACCATACTGCCCACACTACAGTGACCTCACTGCCCACACTACAGTGACCTTACTGCCCACACTACAGTGACTTACTGCCCCACACTACAATGACCTTACTGCCCCACACACTACAGTGACCTTACTGCCCCACACTACAGTGACCTCACTGCCCACACTACAGTGACCTTACTGCCCCACACTACAGTGCCCTTACTGCCCCACACTACAGTGACCTCACTGCCCACACTACAGTGACCTTACTGCCCCCCACTACAGTGACCTTACTGCCCCACACTACAGTGACCTCACTGCCCACACTACAGTGACCTTACTGCCCACACTACAGTGACCTTACTGCCCAACACTGCAGTGACCTCACTGCCCCACACTACAGTGACCTTACTGCCCCACACTACAGTGACCTTACTGTCCCACACTACAGTGACCTCACTGTCCACACTACAATGACCTTACTGCCCCACACTACAGTGACCTTACTGTCCCACACTACAGTGACCTTACTGCCCCACACTACAGCGACTTCACTGCCCACACTACAGTGATCTTACTGCCCCACACTACAGTGACCTCACTGCCCACACTACAGTGACCTTACTGCCCCACACTACAGTGACCTTACTGCCCCACACTACAGTGACCTCACTACCCACACTACATTGACCTTACTGCCCACACTACAGTGACCTTACTGCGCCACACTACAGTGACCTCACTGCCCCACACTACAGTGACCTTACTGCCCACACTACAGTGACCTTACTGCGCCACACTACAGTGACCTCACTGCCCCACACTACAGTGACCTTACTGCCCCCCCCCACTACAGTGACCTTACTGCCCCACACTGCAGTGACCTCACTGCGCATACTACAGTGACCTTACAGCCCCACACTACAGTGCCCTTACTGCCCCACACTACAGTGACTTCACTGCCCACACTACAGTGACCTTACTGCCCACACTACAGTGACCTTATTGCCCCACACTACATTGACCTCACTGCCCCACACTACATTGACCTCACTGCCCCACACTACAGTGACCTTACTGCCCCACACTGCAGTGACCTTACTGCCCCACACTACAGTGACCTCACTGCCCACACAACAGTGAGCTTGCTGCCCACACTACAGTGACCTCACTGCCCACACAACAGTGAGCTTGCTGCCCACACTACAGTGACCTTACTGCCCCACACTGCAGTGACCTTACTGCCCCACACTATTGACCTTACTGCCCCACACTAGTGACCTTTCTGCCCCACACTAGTGACCTTACTGCCCCACACAACAGTGACCTTACTGCCCCACACTACAGTGACCTTACTGCACCACACTACAGTGACCTTACTGCCCCACATTACAGTGACCTTACTGCCCCACACTACAGCGACTTCACTGCCTACACTACAGTGACCTTACTGCGCACATTTCAGTGCCCAACACTACAGTGGCCTCACTGCCTCACACTACAGTGACCTCACTGCCCCACAATACAGTGACATCACTTCCCACACTACAGCGACCTTACTGCCCCACACTACAGTGACCTCACTGCCCACACTACAGTGACCTCACTGCCCACAGTACAGCGACCTCACTGCCCCGCAATACAGTGACCTCACTGCCCACACTACAGTGACCCTCCGTCCATATTACAGTGACCCACCGTCCACACTACAGTGACCCTCCGTCCTCACTAAAGTGACCTCACTGCCCACACTACAGTGACCTCACTGCCCACACTACAGTGACCCTCCGTCCAAACTACAGTGGCCCTCCGTCCACACTACAGTGACCATCCGTCCACACTACAGCGACCCTCCGCTCACACTACAGTGACCCTCCGTCCACACTACAGTGTCCCCTCCACCCACACTACAGTGACCCCTTCACCCACACTACAGTGACCCCTCCACCCACACTACAGTGACCCCTCCACCCACACTACAGAGACCCCTCCACCCACACTACAGTGACCCACCATCCACACTACAGAGACCCTCCACCCACACTACAGTGACCCTCCACCCACACTACAGTGACCCTTCACCCACACTACAGTGAACCTCCATCCACACTACAGTGACCCCTCCACCCACAATACAGTGACCCTCCACCCACACTACAATGCCCATCCGTCCACACTACAGTGACCCTCCGTCCACACTACAGTGACCCTCCGTCCACACTACAGTGACCACCTTTCTACAATACAGTGACCACCTTTCTACAATACAGTGACCCTCCACCCTCACTACAGTGACCCTCCACCCATACTACAGTGACTTTCCATCCACACTTCAGTGACTCTAAACACACACTACAGTGACCCTACACCCACACCACAGTGACCATCCGTCCACACTACAGTGACCCTCCGTCCACACTACAGTGACCTCTCCACCACACTACAGTGACCCTACACCCACACTACAGTGACCATCCGTCCACACTACAGTGACCCTCCGTCAACACTACAGTGACCCTCCGTCCACACTACAGTGACCCTCCGTCTACACTACAGTGACCCTCCGTCCACACTACAGTGACCCTCCGTCCACACTACAGTGATCCCCTTGTCGACACTACAGTGAACCCTTCACCCACACTACATTGATCCTCCCACCACACTACAGTGATCCTCCGTCCCACACTACAGTCCCCTCCACCCACACTACAGTGACCCCTTCACCCACACTACACTGACCCCTCGACCCACACTACAGTGACCCTCCACCCACACTACAGTGACCCACTGCCCACACTACAGGGACCATCACTGCCCACACTACAGCGACCTCACTGCCCCGCAAAACAGTGACCCTCCGTCCATTTTACAGTGACCCTCCGTCCACATTACAGTGACCCTCCATCCTCACTACAGTGACCTCACTGCCCACACTACAGTGACATCACTTCTCCACAATACAGTAACCTTACTGCCCACACTACAGTGACCCTCCATCCACACTACAGTGGCCCTCCACCCAAACTACAGTGACTTCACTGCTCCACAAACAGTGACCTTACTGCCCACACTATAGTGACCTCACTGCCACACTACAGTGACCCTCCGTCCACACTACAGTGATCCTCCGTCCACACTACAGTGTCCCTTCACCCACTCTACCGTGACCCTCCACCCACACTACAGTGACCC
>WNGS01060015.1:0-10125 GCA_020271785.1 Procambarus virginalis
CGTGGACCTCTGATGTTTATACAGTGTTCTACGATGTGCATATGGCATCCTGCTCTTCACGGTTCTATTCTGCATTTTCTTCCATATCATTCATTCCAGTATGTTGTATTTTACTGGTAGTTAATGACCATTCTTGCTTGGTCTTGTTGATGACAATACTTGCCTCTTGTTATTAATACAATATTCATTTCGCTTTTCTTGCAGTCTTAAACACAATAATGCATTTATCAAGAAAGTGCATTTAGTTATAGCACCAAGTAATTGGTTCCAGTACCTGGTCAAGACCCAAATTTACCTAACAAATGTTAATTAATTAGTTTGTTACAGTAAGGAGCAGAAATGAGTCAGCGAGTCATGAATAAGCCAATGGATGGCAGGTGACAAACGGTTGTTTGGAGTATAGATGGCAGGCAGTATACGATAATACAGGCTGTATCATATACTGGCAGTTACCTGGATGGCAGATGGCATCATTGTGGCCGCGGCAGTGAAGGCACAGCGGAGGCCCCAGGTGTGGTCTGGGCATGGAGTCTCACAGTGCGATCCCGTATACCCTGCAGGGCACGGCACTCCCCGACCCCACTGCATTCACCTCCGTGCTCACACTCGCAAGTCTGTCACATCAATATGTAGATTACTTCAAGATAATGAAAAATGTATTTCTGGTCCCACATAACACATACTGTACATAGTAAATAATGACAATCCCAATAGCATTACAAATGTACGAATATATAATGAGGCTGTACAAAGGAATTGTATATAAAAATCTATAGATAATATAAACGTTCAACAATGTAAATTCTGGGAACCCAAATGAATTTTCGTTCATCGCTTTCAAGTAAACTGTGGAAGTCGTAGAGTAAATGGCAGGGACATCTGGGTAAACTGTGGGAGTAGCTAGGTATACTGTAGCAGTATTTAGGATAAACTGCAACAGCAGCAGCTGGGGTAAACTACAGGGGCAGCTAGGGATAAGCTGCAGCAGCAGCTGGAATAAATTGCAGAAGTGGCAGCTGGGGTAAACTGCTGGAACAGCTAGGGTAAACTTCTGAAGCAGCTGGGGTAAACTGCTGAAACAGCTGGGGTAAACTTCTGGAAACAGCTGGGGTAAACTTCTGGAGCAGCTGGGCCTAAACTGCTGCAGTAATCAGATTTTGTTACAAAAAAATTGCAAATGTCTAATTTTTGGATATTTCTAGTATGAATTTTGGCCAAGTTGATATTTTGTTGACATGAATGGGGACGAGCCAAAATCTTACTTGTTTCTCAATTACAGAAATCTTACTTGTGAACTTGAACATTAACAATTGAAAATTGAGACTAAAATTATGACTAGGCCTACTCTAGTCACCAATATAAAACTACACATCACTACAGTGAAAACTTGGAATATGATAACTTTATACATAAACTATAAAGTATTTAAACTGTGGCTGAAAAATTAACAAGATGCCGAGTAGATAAGAGTGTTAGGTAGCTGAATAAACTAGGCATGAAAAGGTTAAAAGCCTACATGTTATCCTGATTAATCTCACCTGTAGCAGGTTCATTTTTTTCCAGAGAAAGTGAGTACTTTACCTCATTGCAGTTGAATCCAAAAGTGCCAGTTGGACATGGAAGGGCACAGGTGGGGCCATAGTAACCATCACGACACTGGCACTGCCCACTGACTGGGTCGCAAGTCCCACTGTTTTCACATTTGCACTTCTGTAAATAGATGGCTCGTCTTAGTACTACAGTTATTTGTTGAAGAAACAGTTATATCTTCACTGCAGAATAGGTGCACAGTTCTTACTGTACACCTATTTATACCCATTTTTAATTGGTATACGTACCAATTAAACTGGATATCTTTATTATAGAAACTTTAATAACAGTAACAGCTATTTAAAAACTGATAAATAACAACATTTGTTATCAAGCATATCTTTTATATCATAATAGTCATATAGGGCCTATAGCACAGTGCTCTACGTCTTAAGCTTGCAACTGAGGTTACAGGTTCAATTCCTGGGCAGGACAGAGACAATTGGATATGTTTCCTTTTACATGATGCCGCTGTTCACCTAGCAGTAAACAGAACCCCAGGAGTCAGGCAACTGTTGTGGGTTACTTCCTGGGAAAGTCAGTAGTGGGTCTACAGGCTTCCTGTCCATGACAATGGGAAACCATTGGTTGAAGAGCTACATTTGCTTAATAAAGATGAGACTGTATTGACCCCACAGCCAGAGGTGCCTTCCACCATAACCATGCCTGCCACCATAACCATGACACTGTATTGACCCCACAGCCAGAGGTGCCGTCCACCATAACCATGCCTGCCACCATAACCATGACACTGTATTGACCCCACAGCCAGAGGTGCCGTCCACCATAACCATGCCAATATCCAATGTGGCAACACCTGTACTCGCCTGGTTGCAGTCGACTCCATATCTGCCCCGGGGACAGCCTCTCCTACAATTCCGACCACGAAGACCTGCGGGACAGAAGCATTCGCCACTGACCGGGTCACAAAGGGAAGACCTGGCACACTGGCACTCATGTTGGCACCCTTCACCCCATCTCCCCTCAGCACAATCTGTGGAGAAAATGCCATGTAAAAGTTTCTGTCATGTTTCCTGTTGACAATAATGCTGATTTTCTAATAGGGACAGAGCTGTTGAGGACATAATAACATTTTTGATGACCAGACTGTTGCTAGAGGTATTGTCAATACGAGTAATGAAAACTAAGCATATGTCTAGATACTAACATTCGTGGCACTGGTGGCCATGACGTCCTGGTGGACAAGTGCATGCACCTGTCATATGGTCACATGGCTCATCTTCCTCACATGTACAGAGTTCCTCGCACCTGTTCCCATAATAGCCAAAGGGGCAGGCTGGAAGTGAATAAAATAAAAGCCAATTATGTGAATGAGGAATATCAAATATGGTTTTAAGAGTACAGAATAGATTTATTCTTGTTCATAATTTCTTTTAAGAATATGCTTCAAAATATAAGTGAATGTTTAAACAATTATGATGGCACTAGCAAGATAAAATACTTACTAAACTGGCACCTGTCACCGATATAGCCAGGAGGGCACTGGCACTCGCCTGTGATGGGGTCGCAGTGAGAGCCATGTTCACAGTCGCAAACTTGCTCACACCCTCCGCCCCAGAACCCTGTGGATAGTACCAAGTATTAGTGGCTTTGCAGGAATGCACAAAATAATCTCTAAAATCTGTACTGTACTTACACAACCCACTGTACCTTCTTGTATATATAGTATTTAAATAAATAAATCAGTAAATGTTGGATACTGTAAATACAATTATGCCTTAGATTTCATTAATGATACTCCTACTTCTAATAGAAATTATGTGTAATGCCTACACACACACACATATATATAATATATTATATATATATATATATATATATATATATATATATATATATATATATATATATATATATATATATATATATATTATATATATATATAATATACATACATACATACATACATACATACATACATACATACACACACACACACACACACACACACACACACACACACACACACACACACACACACACACAAACAAGGCTATTAAGTATGACATCATATTATATATGTACGTGTGTGTGTGTGTGTGTGTGTATCTGTATGCCAAATGTGACAGTTCTAGAAGTGGTTATTCAAATACAGTGCTTGTGGCCTTGACACTGACCTTTGTGGCAAGATTTATGGCAGTGTTGGCCACGCCAGCCTGGAGTGCATTTGCAGGCGCCAGTAATGGGGTCACACTGACCGTCGTGCTGACAGTGACACTCCAGTACGCACCCAGGTCCATACCTGCCATGCTCGCAACCTAAGGGTCAATATTAAAAATTCATATGCAGCAGAAAAGATTATTCCATAAACTTTGGACACACATTTCTCAACAGCTCACTACTTAATTAAATAACAGGAAGACTAACCTGTCTCACAATATGTACCAGAGAAGCCTGGTGGACAGATGCAGGTTCCAGTGTCATGCTGACAACTTGCACCGTGTTGACACAGACAAGTGTGCTGACAGCCATTGCCATAAGTACCTTTAGGACATCTATCTTGGCAGGTGGCCCCTGTGTACCCAGGGGGACACACACAGGCACCAGACACTCTGTCACAAGTGCCTCCGTTGTGACACAGACACACGTTCTGGCAGTCACTGCCCCAGCGGTCAGAAGAGCAAGCTGAGGGCCAGACAAAAGGTTAAAAAGTTACATATCCCATCTAAAATGGCCTATCCATAAACTAAATAATGGTAATGCAAGGAGTGGGTACATACTCTTGGAGCAGTGTTGACCATGTTTGCCTGGAGGACAAGCGCAAGAACCTGTGGAAGGGTCACAAGCGGCACCTGCACCGCAGCCACAGTGATAACGACAATCAGGCCCCCAAAACCCGTCAGGACATGGCCGCGAGCAGAAGGTCCCGCGCCAACCTATGAAACAAGATGATGGACTCATTGCAACAAATGGTAACTGGAGCCACACTATCTCTTACATTGCATGTACCCTGTATATTAATAGGGAAACTCTTCATTCTTGTATCAACTAAGTGATTATAAACTCATTTTCATAGTCACTAAAGGTATGAATTTATAGACAAAACAATTTAAGCTCGTGTTAAACCACTCGGAAGGTACCTGGCTGGCACATGCAGGCACCAGAGATGTGGTCGCACTTAGCACCGTTGGCACAGCTGCAATTCATGGCACACCCAGATCCGTAGGTTCCTGTATCACATGCTATGTGAAGAAAGTACAGAGTCATTACCAGGACAACCTTCATTTAAATTATCATTACTGTATTTATTATTTTTTTTATTGGTACTCTATACAATACAGTATCATGAACCAAGGTGTAATGGTAACTCACGCATTTTGCATTGAGGTCCCCGCCAGCCTGGAGCACATGCGCACTCGCCGGTGACACGGTCACAGCCTCCATTGTTTTCACAGTGACACATGTGCACACAATCCTGGCCATACCGACCCAGTGGACACGGCTGGCCACAGCTAGGACCCGTGAACCCTGGCAAGCACTCACACCTGAAACACAATCAATGACATCAACCTTCAATTGCATTGTTTAATACCACATTTAAAAAAATTACTGTATACTCATAAAATGCAATATTATACTGTAATAATTATAAAACCTACAGGAACCAATCATACCTCTCAATGTTCAAGTACCCACTGACCTGGCTCAGTATTCACCTGACTTGCAATTTATTACTAACCTTCCTGCTTCATTATTCACTTACCTGGCTTAGTGACCACGGAATTCCCCTGCTGCTTGACCACAGCACTCGCCTGCTGCTTGACCACAGCACTCGCCTGCTGCTTAAACTAGCACTCACCCAGAATCTTCTCAACAAGAGGTTACAGTACTACCTACCTGCCGGTGAGGTGGTGACAGGCTGCGCCATTAAGACAGGTGCAGGTCTCGCTGCAGTCCACACCGAACCTGCCGACTGAACATCGCGACTCGCATGCTGGACCCTGTGAAACATTTCCGATTCAAAACTTGCATCACCTGTGTTACTATGTATACGACCTCTACATGTACTGTTGTTTGTACTACCTCTACACGTACTGTTGTTGTAACGTATAAGGAACGTATAAGAATGATGAAAGCTCGTAGTGTGAAGTGGAAGGGAGGAGTGGGAGGAAGAAAAGAAGGAAGGGACAAAAAAGAAGGAAGACAGGGAAAAGGAAACAAAGGAAAAAGGGAACTGAAGGAAAGAAGTAGAAAGTGCTGCCACCATCTATTCAAGAGTTAATTACAAGACAAGGAATGGAACGTGTCTGTACAACAGTATTCTTAAATAATGTTATCAAGTAACATCTATACTCGTGTAAATCACATAGTCAAAAATCTTCAAGTCATAATCATTAGCAAGTACAATTCAGAGTGCTTTTCACTCTAGCTTTCACTATCCAAGATCTAGGGATCAGAATTAAAGACAATTAAAAAATAAGTTAATCAATTACCTGTGTACTATAATATGCAGTATTCACTCACATGGGTACCATAATTCAACCCCTTCACTTGATGTTCAAATATTAACATTAAGTCAGACTGAGTCATCACATACGAAATTGAGAGCAACTATGGCTGACTGCCCCTTAACATCACACAACACTTAAATTGGAAAACACCAAATATACATCAACTTTACGCTCTTACTCGCCAAAGTTTCCGATTATAATATGGTTAGTATGGAGTGGGTGATACGGCTGACCAACAGTCCCCCCATCGGTTTGTTGTTGTTGTTGTTTAAGATTCAGCTACTGGGAACCAGAAGTTGCAAGTAGCACGGGCTATGGTGAGCCCGTTGTGGACTTACCTGGCACAGGAGCGGGGCCGTAACTTCTATGTCCCCATCGGTCCGAGACAGGCCTGTGTAGACCTAGGAAGGTCTCGGCTTCCCCCTCTCCCCTTCTCTCTCCCCTCCCATCCCTCCCTCTCCCCCTCTCTCTCTTTCTCCCTTCCCCCCCCCCTCTCTCTCTCTCCCTCCCTTCCCCCTTCTCTTCTCCCTCTCTCTGTGTCTATCTAGCACAAACTTGTACAGTTCCACAGGTATTTATGGGGAAACTAGGAGCTAAACTCTGCCTACCAGGAGATAGCCTCTGGTTATCTTCCTACAACACTAGACAGCGGCTTGTTTAATGTAAAGAAAACAGCCACCTGTTTGCAATTATCAGCTTAGAGAGCGAGGTCACCCGACACAACCTGACTTCTGTAGCCTGTGAAAGGTGTGACTTGAAATGCTAAGGGCTGACAACCTGGCACTGCCAATATCCTGTGTGACTCACTCTCGTTGTATAAAATATTAAATAAAACCATTTATGGTGTTACATCTCCCCATCTCCCCTTAATAAAGTTTTGGAACACTGCTAAAGCAAGTAAGCAAAGTATTTACACAACATAAAGAGTATATAAATAAATGTCAAGGAACATAAAATGTCTGTCTACTAGAAGTATGTGTATAAACGACCAACCTCCCATGTCAGTCTGGATGCATATTGCAAGCTACTAATCTCTCATCTCAGACTACATGGTGACTGAATAAATGACTAGCCTTCTATCATGGTCTAGATGCTGACTAAATGACTAGCCTCCCATCCTGGTCTGGATGCTGACTGTATAAATGACTAGCCTACCAGCATTTAGACTGCTTGCTACCTGTACACGTGTTACTCACAACATATCCTGGAGGGCAGTGGCATTCCCCGCTGACACGGTCACAAGTGGCCCCATTCTGGCACTGACATTTCTGCTGGCAACTCTGACCCCACTGGCCTTTGGAACAAGCTAGCAGAAAAAAAAAGATAATGAAACTTAAAGTGACTAATCTGAATGTGCAGCTTCTTGTTTCATCAAATTTCAAATACTATATTGTACCTGTACATTGCTCCTTACTGTGAACATTAAATTGCAATGTGTAAAAAGAATAAATTCCATGATTACTTGCATATCAAAGTGTAATATGAAAGAAAATATTAAGGGAACTTACGCCGGAGGCAGTTGGGTCCATGGGTACCTGCAGGACAGAGGCAGACACCAGTGGTAGGGTCACAAGGCTGCAGGCCACACATGCACGCCTTCATACACCCAGGACCATAGTGGCCCAACTCACACGCTGTTGGCATTGACCACAGTAACAGTGAATGGCCCGAGTGATGGCAGTATTGTACATATTTATATATTTCATTATATTACTTTACATCAATTTAAAAACATTTTGCGAGGAGAATTTTACGTGTGAGACAGTCGGGTCCGGTGAAGCCCGATGGACAGTCTTGGATACAGACACCATTGGCAGGGTGGCATGTGGCACTACTGGCACACTGACATTCATGCAAACACCCAGCACCCCAGCTGCCAGCTGGGCACGCCTCTGAACAGTCAGAGCCCACGTAGCCTGGTTGACACTCACATACACCACTCTGTGGGAAAGACATTAACCTTATAAGGAGACATGGCACAAATTTATGCCTCAAGGAGATGAACACATGAATCAGTACACAAAGCATTTTAACAATCATAAACATTTCCCCATAGACAAAAACTAAAAGTCTTACAAACTATGAATTAATAGAGTACCCTAATGCACATATTAACTAACCTCAGAGTGGCACTTAGCAGTAGTGTGGGCTTGACACTGGCACTGGTAGCGGCAGTTGGGGCCCCAGGTGAGGGCCGGGCAGGGCATGTTACACTTGGGCCCAAAGCGTCCTGGATCACACTCACAGAAACCAAAGACTCGGTTACAGCGCATGTTGGGGCACATCATGGGACACCGCCGCTCACACTGGCCCCCGTAGTATCCTGTCCAATGCATGCAATGTTTATCATGGCAAATTTCTTATTTAGTATTTCGATCTTTTTGCAGTAATATTGGATACTGCAATGCAATTGGGAAAATGCAATTTTCACACAATATTTTGCTCCTAGGAGAAAATGGAGAAATGGAGTACTTCAAGATTCAGCACTAGAATCAATTATGCTCATTGTTTATACAGTATTAACAATATACCAGAGGGGATTCACTTAAGGTGAAAAGAAGATCCAGACGATGGTCATGTCCTTCAAAATTACTTAGACAAAATAAGCGAATAGAGCAAAATAATGCAAATGGAATTCAATTTTAATAAATGCTACATAAGGAAGAGTGGTACATACCTACAACTTGTCTGAATTGAATTGAATTTATCTGTGGGCCACTATCTCCTGAGTAGCATGGGTGACAGGAAGCCAGAGGGTTGTCAAAGGTACCCCCCCATTGTTCCTGGGGATTTTTTGTAATCTGGGTTTTAAACCAAAGTCTTGGCATTACTTGGAATGCCAAGACATTACCTAAACCCTTGGAATCGCAGAAAAGTGCTTCCCTATTGCTAAAAAAAAAAAAGCATCACCTTTTTTTGCCCTACATTGTATCTTGTTGAGCTTGAAGCTATTGTCCCTTGTATGCAATACATTTGACCTTCAAAAGTATTAGTCTGGATTAATATCCAGACATGCAGCTCCAAATGCACTAAAAATTAGGTCCATGAAACACCAAACTGGACAACACACACTTGTGAAGCTAACATTATAATGCAAATGGCCCCAACAAGACAAAGTTCAAGAATGGCTGGCACTCAGCCGAGAAATAGCAAGACCCAACACAGCTTGTTGACAACCCGGAGCCCTACAAAGGACGTGTTTATCAATCTGCATCAATGACAGACCTTATGGCAATGGCCAGTGGACAACATGAGCCCCAGCTCTCATCCCTAACTAGTGGGAGGGATGAGGCAAAAGTGTGCATGCTTGTTTTGAGAGATTCGATCATTTGTTTAGATTGATGGGGGGTGTAATGTATGTTTATGTGTACGTATTTGGGTGATGAGACTCAAGGAGTACAGTATTTTTTTTATATTTATTTAGTATAGTCTTGGTTACAGCAGTGGGTTTGTTGGCAGTGCAATAAAGTCTCACAATAGCCAGGATGAAGCCTGGAGAAGGGCAGAGAGCTTGAGTGAGGCCTGGGGGTTAGAGAGCTCAGATGCGGGGTGAAAGTGTAGAGCATGGGGCCCTGGATGCAAGTGGGGTTAAAGAGCTCGAATGCACGACAAAAAATGGAAGCTTGATGCGGCCGGAATCTGGCTATCTACTCCGTTAATGGCTATCTACCTGGCTATCTACTCCGTAAAGATAGTGACTGAAGTGTCACTATCCCATAAGATAGGGGAAGTCTTGTGAGGGTAGGAATTGGACTCGTTGAATGTTACATTGTTGCTGGTGAATGTCAAGGGTGTTGAAAATGTGTTGTACCTCTCAAGCATCTGTACTGAACCATTATACGAGTTTAGACTGATTCCTATCTGCATACAATGGCTTATATTACTGTTCAAGCATCTCCTCACCTTGGCAAAACTGATCAACATCTTGCAGGTTGGGAACAGAGATTATTCAGTAATTGTAATTAGTTGTACGTTTGGGATTGTAATTAATGGACCTAGGATTAGTGAAGAACTTCTTGGAATGTGGAACACTTAGAGAAAGGTTATGAGGAATTAACAAGAA
>WNGS01060018.1:0-22164 GCA_020271785.1 Procambarus virginalis
TTCCAAGGGATCAGTCAATCAATCTTCGGCTATCCAGAGAGTCTATCGAAAAACTGATGCTCCTACAGGAGGGGACACACAGAGAAATCTGTGCCCTGTACTTGCAACCGTTCGACAGGCTCGAACGCAGGTCTATCCGGATTAAGAACATTTCTATCCGACTAGGCCACGCTGGAGTTGCCTTCTGAAACAATTTGGCACTTGTATTTATATGTCGTAGCAGGTTAGTTAGTTAGTGTCTTTTTATCAACTGTTGCAATGATTGACATGTGAAGTTGTTAATTTTTGTTGACAGAAATACCTAACAGCTTTGTTTGATGAGGTTGCAGTCCCGTGAGGCAGTTTTATGGAATAATTATTGGAGATTTAGGCTAACTGACATGTGTGTGTGTGTGTGTGTGTGTGTGTTTAAAGTATGTATTAATTAATAATTTTTTTTTTTTTTTTTTTTTTTTTTTTTATTTTACATGCAAACATGCAATTTAAATACAATAAAAAACAATATACACAGCACAAAACACATAGAACAAAGGAAAACAAAACCCATCAGCCAGAAGGGCTGACAGCACAGCATAACAAACTCAAAGGTGTATGGAAAATACAGGCCGAATGGTAAACACGTGCAGCACAAAACATAAACAAAACATTACAATGATAAACGGGACACAACAACAAAACAAACACCGGCCTGAAGGACCGAGACCCAAAATACTCAATACACAAAGTAAGCAGAGAAGAACAATAAATTATAAACATAATAATTGAAGAACAGAGAGCGAACATCATAGCCAGAAGGGCACATAAGACAACAATGACAGAAACAGAGATCATGAAAAGGCATGTCAAAAAGAGCACACATATAACAATGAAAACAAACATAGATCAGGGAAAGGCAGAGCTTAATAACTGGGACATTGAGAAAACATCGGCCGGAAGGGCACACAATATACATCACATAACAACCCTCACATAACAGACTAAAATCCAAAACACACCCGACATCCACATCGCATTATCAGGACTGCGCATACTTTTCCGGCCACTCTGCAGCCGGAAAAAGAGCGCAATACGCCTCCCATATCGCCATAATATCCTCCGAAATAGGGTGACGAAGGGTCGTCCGAGGATCGGGCATCGAAATCGGCACACCCGACATAAATATCCTATATGCTGGAACCCAGACAGTCGCGGGGCGCCACTGAACAGGCTCCACCCGGTCAGTATAGGTAAATTTTACAGGGTTGGACGTCGCATTATACGGCTTGCCGTTGGCTAATATGAACGGGACAGGCTCCTCCTGCTTGGTGCAAACGACGGGCAGCGCACCCGTACCCGCGGCAGCCTCACAGGGCTGCGCAGCAACCACCGGACGGGACACTCGTGGGGGCTCCTCACCCCGAACATCCTTCCTCAGAACCAACACGAGGTCCCGACTTGCACCAGCACCCTCTTCACCAACCACTGGAGGTGCAACCACCCCCCACTGCGGGGAACTGCCGACAGAAGCCACAGGAGGCGAATCATATACACAGCCCTCGGCATCAGCAGATATATGGACGTCAGCGTCCACTACCTCAAGTCCTGATAACCCATCAGCGCCAGAATCCACCTCATCAGCCCATGCAGTAGACGAACGCCTGGATCTCTTGGGCACCGGGCGCACATCTTCGGAACCGGAAGCGGACCCAGACCCACGGGCATCACAAGCCGCGCGTACTCGTCTGACGACTGCAGCAGCTTCAACCGCAGGGGGAACCGGACCACACACAACCGGGGACCCCACAGCCACTTCAGCATCCGGGACCCGAGTCGAGGAGATAGGGCCAGGCGCAGCATCGGAAGACAGGTGAGCATGCGCTGAGGAGGGCGCAGTACAACGGGCCACTGGAGCAGCAGGGACAGGGACACTAACAGGATCAGGGGAATCCACCGATCTCATCGCAACAGCCGGAGGAGGGCCGGCGACATCCGGGGAAACGTCAGGGGACGCCGGGGGAGCCGCATCAACGAGCCGGGCGGGCTCCGCATCCCCGAAGTCCTCGTCCAGGGGAAGCGGAGGGAAATCCTCTTCCCGAAAGAGGTTGACAGGTGCAACCGGATCCGCCTCGCACCCTGCAGCCTGATGCCCCAACAAGCCACACCGGAAACAGGTCCGAGGCTGCCGGGCATAGTACACCCGGATGTAGCATCCCAGAAGCCGGACCGAAGATGGAATGTCCGACCGCAGACGCATGCCCAAGGTGCGAATATTCGTCCGCCTCCCGGCGTACTTCCCGGAGGATAACGTGTTTACCCTCACACTGACGACGGGCCCAAATCGCTGGAAATAACGCCGCAGAAGCTCTTCGGGAAACTCCAGGGGCGCCCCATGCACGCTGACATAGGTCAGCGCACCACTCCGGTCTGATATGGCGACTGAGCCGGTACCTCCCGGCAAGGACAGCGAGCGCCCCTCGTAACGACTGAGGAAGGCACGATACACCTCCTCCGTCGCCAGCTTGATGACAACGCGACGCGCAGTCACCAGCTCAATCCCGTCAACATCTAGCACCGGGATATGCAGCAAGTCGCACAGCACCTCCGCTACCTCTGGATACCCAGCACGGCCAGAGAATTCCAGTCCTACTGAGTTCACTCGCTTAATTGCCGGTAGGGGACCACCCATGGTGAACCCAACACCTGCCACGTCTGCACTCCGCCAGGCAGGCAACAACACTGGGGGGTGGGGGGGGCAGCTACGCCCCGCCACCTGGCGATCAAACGGCTGACTACCCTAGCAGTCACGGAGGGACACGTCCGCACTCCACGGCTGCTCAGGGTCAACTCCTCCCATTAATAATTAGTGTGGTGTTTTCAAATGAGTTTGTGAATGGTAAACAAGCAATCCAATATCTAATATGTGCTATTTTAGGCCTCGTTCTGTAAAATACTGTATATGTTTTACTAGGGAAGGAAAATCCAGTTTATTTTTTTACTCGTTTTATTTCAAGAATAAATAGTACATAGGCGAAGGACCGAAGGGTTTGGCTGGTTAAATATATCGTTGTGGCCGCCATTTTCTGTGTTGGGTCGGGAGGGGGGTGATGGAGGGTGTGGTATGGGGGGTAGGGGTACGGCGGCCCCCATTGTTGGGGGTGGGGGTGGAAAGGGAGGGGGCCGGGGGCTGGGGAGGGGGGTCCGGGGGAGCTACCGTGGGAAGTGTGGTGGGGGGGGGGAGGTAGGGTTGGTAGTTAGGTATTTAAATGTAATTTTTTGAGATTGGTTATATAGGGCGGCGAAGTGTTGAGGAAGGAATAAGAAAAGTGTTTGGGACTGAGTTGAGTGTATTAGTTGTTGTGATTGATGTTAGCAGGAAGGTAGGTGGTTGAAATGTGTAGAGATTTGTTAATGAGATCATTTGGTTAATAATGTATGAATTAAGGGTAAGTGATCACTGGAGATAGATATTCAACAGCATATTGAGTGGACAAGTTTAAGCAGTTAGGTAGGTAGGTAGGTAGGTAGGCCGGCAGAGAGAGACAATGGACTGACACATAGTTAGCCATTTTCTTCATGGATGGTATACTATTATTAAAATGGCATGTACACATTTCCATGTGCGACATTCTTGTACACACACACACACACACTGACCCACGGAGACTGCCCAAATATTAATACCATCAGCAGCAGCAGTTGGTGTTCCCAGGCAGGTCACCCATCCAAGTACTAACCAAAGTCAACGGTGCTTAACCTGACTGATGTATGGGACGAGACGCAGTGTTCTCAAGGTGGTAGGTAGGTAATTGGTAATAGGCCGTTACAATTGTATACAAGTAGTAACTAATCACATGTTAGTGAGTGAGTCAAGATAATGGTAACTGCGGCGGGCAGGCAGGCAGGCAGGCAGGCAGACAGGCAGGCGGAGGATACTCACACATAGCAGCCAATTCTCCATTAATGACAGTATTAATTGCAACTATTTAGTCAAACCAACCAACAACAAATGGACTACTACTGTTGCTCCAAAAAAGAAATGTTGGGATACTGCCGCCGTCGCTGCCATTGATCTCGCACAAGTTGCTGCTGCTGCTCCTGCTGACAAATGACTCATCTTAGGCCTTGCATATGCTCTCTTAGGCTTCATTTAGTCAATACATGTAACATTATTGAGTCGGGGGACAGGCAGACAGGCACTTTATACATGTTAGGCTTATATAGTGGTCTCCAACACCCACCACCCCACAAGGTCCAACTAGTGACTAACTAACTAACCCTCACCACGCCCCAAGTAGCTAGCTTACTAACTCCTGGATACCTATTTACTGCTAGGTGAACAGAGGCATTCGGTGATATCAATTACAGCCCTATTTCTACAAACCTAGCCTATTTCCTAGCCTAAACTAACCTAACCTAATCTAACCTAACCTAACCTAATCTAACCTTACCTAATCTAACCTAACTAACTCCTGGATACCTATTTACTGCTAGGTAATAATGATGAATTTCACTAATAATGATGAATTGATCAGGAACATAATGATTACAAATACCTGTTACTCAGATCACAACTTAATTGAAGTTATGACAACCATGGGGAATAGACCTTCAAAACCAGTCCAGATTCCCGGTGGAGGAGATTTCAGCAAATTCAACTTCAATAATAAACAGATAAACTGGGAGGAAATAAACCAGGACTTTACAGAAATAAACTGGGAAGAACAGCTAGGAAATGCGAACCTGAACCAGTGCCTGGAAAAAATAAGCTCAGTAGCACTAGAAATATGTACAAACCGCATCCCCCTAAGAAAAAAGAGGAAGAGATGCAGATTGGAACGAGAACGTCGTTCCCTATATAGGCGAAGAAAACGAATCGCGGTACAACTTGAGAGTCGCACCCTATCTCAGGAACGGCGAAGAAGGTTAGGTAGCGAAATAGGAAAAATTGAACTCAAGCTACAGGAATCATACAAAACGCAGGAGAGGGAAAGAGAGCAAAAGGCCATCAGTGAAATAGAGAGAAACCCGAAATATTTTTTCTCCTATGCAAAATCAAGATCAAAAACCACATCTAGTATCGGGCCCCTGCGAAAGGAAGATGGAACTTTCACCGATGACAACAAAGAAATGAGCGAGCTACTGAGGAAGCAATACGACTCTGTCTTTAGCGAGCCATTAAACGCACTAAAGATCGATAACCCAAATGAATTTTTCATGGATATGATACCAACATCAAATCATATATCAGACGTCACCCTATCCCCACTGGATTTTGAAGAAGCCATAAACAGTATGCCTATGCACTCCGCACCAGGCCCGGATTCTTGGAACTCCATATTCATCAAGAACTGTAAAAAACCACTATCGCAGGCCCTTCACATTCTGTGGAGACAAAGCCTAGATACTGGCGTTATTCCTGATATACTAAAAACAGCAGAGATAGCACCACTTCATAAAGGAGGAAATAAGGCAGAGGCAAAAAATTACAGACCGATAGCACTAACATCGCACATCATAAAAATTTTTGAGAGAGTGCTAAGAAGTAAGATCACAAAATACATGGAATCACAGCATCTCCATAACCCCGGACAACATGGTTTCAGAACAGGGCGCTCTTGCCTGTCGCAGTTGCTGGACCACTATGATATGGCATTAGATGCTATGGAAGACAAACAAAACGCTGATGTAATTTACACAGATTTTGCAAAAGCTTTTGATAAATGTGACCATGGTGTTATTGCCCATAAAATGCGCTCAAAAGGAATTACCGGAAAAGTAGGCAGATGGATCTACAATTTCCTGACCAACAGAACCCAATGTGTAATAGTCAACAAAATAAAATCCAACCCGTCAACCGTTAAGAGCTCAGTCCCCCAGGGTACTGTGCTTGCTCCAGTACTTTTTCTCATCCTTATATCGGACATAGACAAGAACACAACCTATAGCACTGTATCATCCTTTGCAGATGACACTAGGATCTTCATGAGAGTAGGCAACATAGAGGACACGGCGAACCTCCAGTCAGATGTAGATCAGGTCTTTCTATGGGCTACAGAAAATAATATGGTGTTTAACGAAGACAAGTTCCAGCTCATGCGCTATGGAAAGAATGAAAATATAAAAACTGAAACCACGTACAAAACTCAGGCAAATCATAACATAGAACGAAAAGGCAATGTAAAGGATCTGGGTGTACTCATGTCGGAAGACCTTACCTTTAAAGAACACAATAAAGTAGCCGTCACAACTGCAAGAAAAATGACAGGTTGGATAACAAGAACTTTTCACACTAGAGATGCTATACCGATGATGACACTTTTCAAAACGCTTGTGCTCTCTAGAGTGGAGTACTGCTGCACAATGACAGCCCCTTTCACTGCGGGTGAAATTGCTGACCTGGAGAGCGTGCAGAGATCCTTTACTGCTAGAATCCACTCGGTAAAACATCTAAACTATTGGGACCGACTAAAGAGCCTAAATCTGTATTCCCTTGAGCGCAGGCGGGAGAGATACATAATAATTTACACGTGGAAAATATTAGAGGGGCTGGTCCCAAACCTGCACACAGAAATAACATCACATGAGACCAGAAGACATGGCAGGATGTGCAGAATACCCCCGTTGAAAAGCAGAGGTGCAACTGGTACTCTGAGAGAGAACTCTATCAACATCAGAGGCCCGAGACTGTTCAACACGCTTCCACTACACATAAGGGACATAACTGGCAAACCCCTCACAGTGTTCAAGAGAGAACTGGATAAGCACCTCCAAAGGATACCTGATCAACCAGGCTGTGACTCATACGTCAGGCTGCGAGCAGCCGCGTCCAACAGCCTGGTTGATCAGTCCAGCAACCAGGAGGCCTGGTCGATGACCGGGCCGCGGGGACGATAAGCCCCGGAAGCACCTCAAGGTATCCTCAAGGTAAGGTAGGTGTCGCCTTGCGAATACCTATACCCCCGAGTCTAACTGGGAGCGTTGCTTGGTCCCACTGGTCATCTTGCAGGGAGAGGTTTAACACTTTCATAGTTATTGTCTTTAGGAGTGAATCGTATTCCGTTAATTTTGGGCTGTCAAAAGAAGGAGCACACCTGAGGAAATAGGTAAGTCTGGGCAAGGCCAGGCACCTTGTAAGAAGGTACAACGCATCATGAGCATCCAAAGCCCCTATTCGCGCCTCCATCCTCCTCAGGTCTTTAAGCTTTTCTTCGAGGACTACCTCAATGGCGTTCGAGCCCAGAGGTGCCCCTAGCAGCACACTGTCGGTGGGAGCGATCACTTGGGCTCCTGGCAATAAGATTTGTACTGCATTTATGATTGATTGGTTGGACGAGATGATTTCACACTTTGATGGATTTAGTGTAAGGCCTAACTCCTCTCCCCTAGATTTCACTAGCTGAAGATCTCCTAGTAGGGATTCCTGTGTCCCTGCCAGGGTGCCATCGTCCAGGAACCAGATGTTGAATTCGCTGGACAACCTACTTGTGACCTCCTTAGCTGCCATGCAGAAAAGAAAAGGGGCAAGTGGGTCTCCCTGCTGGACACCTTCTGCGGAAACAACTTCATGTTCCCCAAACAACAGTGTCGATTCCCTACTGTACCCTGCTGAAACGAAAGGAAGTAGACAAGGAAAGCTGGTTCGAACTGCTTCCAGTACCACATCCCTTTTTACCTGGTTGAAGGCATTTTTAAAGTCTAATTTAATTAATGCCTTATTTACTGGGAGGTCCTTGATATAGGCTCGTGCTGCATGAGCTGCTGCTTCACAGCCATGGGGGACACCAAAACCTAGTTGATGGGGTCGAAGCATCGTTGCAGCGTCTATGCTGATTTTTCTGACAGCTGCCCTAGCAACAAGGCGCCGAAGTGTGTTGCCCACGGCAATGGGTCTGACTCCACCATCCTTCTTCTTAAGGGCACAAAGGGATGCTCCGAAGAAGAACGGTTTAATTGTGTCTGGGATCAACCCGGAGAGACAGTCGTTGACAAACTTCGTGATCTCTGACAGTAGTGTCTCGGCAACTTCGCCGAGAACTGGGTTTGTCATCTCCTTGAGGTGCTGAGGTCTTACTCCAGTGTATCCCCCTGCTGAGCCTGGTGGAAATGACATGATGGCTTTGTATACCTCTGATGCTTGGAGGAATAGAGGTCCCATGTCTGGGGCATTTGTGTCCCGAGCAGTGGGTTCCCATGGTACTCTGGGAGGGTGCTTCTCTCTCAGTGAGTCGGCAGTTGCTGTATCTCTAGGGGCGATTGTTTCTTCACTGGTAAGTAACCTAATTGCCCCTACTGTGTTGCCCTCTTCAATTTTCTTGGTCACTTGTGTTCCAAGCTTAAAATTATCATTGGAACTCTTGGGTCTTCCACGACGGTTTTTGCGTTGAGGAGGGATGGGGATCAAGTTGTCAGCTCTGGGGAAATTATTTATTGCCCTAGTGACTGATGAGGCTAGTGACTTGCCTCCTCTTGCAGGTACGCCTAAGCAAATATTGCCAAACAGGAGCAAATTATGCCATGCTTTGATGGTGGCTGCAGCATTAAGATTTTCAGACCGTTCATTCACTTTCCTTAGAAGGTCTGTATATTTCCCTGCTGCAAATGGGCGCGCTGCTTTAGGAATGTGGGGAAGAGTTCTGGTGGTGGATGCTTTGATGGCCCCCAGGAGGTCATCTGATGACGTGAAGTTTGCTGGGATGTGTGGGGGTGCCGGGGGGGCCTGTGGGCCTTCCCTCTCTACAGGTAACGTCCATGAACCCTCACAGCCGTTGTGCTGACGTAGGGTTCCATCGTTTCTAAGGCTGTGAGCTTCCTCACAAACCCGACACGTTCCTCTGAGTCTGGGTCCCCCTCTGGGTGCGCCTCTGGGTACATTGTTCCCAGGACCGTGTTCTTGGCTGAGGGGTTCCTGGTTAGTTGGGGGAGTCCCCTCCGTCCCCCGGGCGGGCTGTGACATAGGCGTGGCGTGGGAGGGTGATCACGGGTGGTGGCGGCAGGGGTAGTTAGCTGTCCCTCGCACTCACCACTCATGTGGGTACTTGTGTCTCCCTCCCTTTTGGGAAGAACCTGAATGCTTGCTGTGACCTGTGCCATATCTGGGTGCATGGAGGGTGACACATCTCTGCAACAGGCACTGTGTGGGCGGTGAATAGGTGGGTGGGAGACGCCCAGCCGCAGGGTGGGTGGGGTGGGATGGCAGGAGGTACAGTGTGCGGTGAGGCCGGCACGCGGGGAGGGGGTGGGGGTTGACCGGACACCGCTCGCCTTGAGGGGAGAGGGGGGGGGGTCTGGGTGACACTTAAACACTGGTACAATTTCCTTGTATATCACTGCACAATGGTGAATGAATCATACACTTGTAGACTGACACACTGTGAGCTCCATTAACACTAAACATGATTGCTAATTTCTGTTTTTCTTTTCCAAACATATTTATATAATCACTGGGTGGCACATGGATGACCCCCCCTCGCCGCACCGCACAACAACACCCCCTCCCCCCACACCTTCACTGTGGGAGGCCTACCGGGCGCCGGCGTGGCCCTCACTGCCCTTATATTCCACACTGTAAATTCACCTGTTTTGATCCATTTTTGTTGAGATGGTCCACTCTGGGCACTTCCTGTCCACTCCTACACCTTCCCAGGATATTCACACAGCACCTTGTGAAGGCTAGGCTCGGTGGCGCCAGGATGTCACTAGGTATGGCTCAGTAAACAACAGAGCCTCCCTCCACGCGTCCGCCCGCCCCGACACCTCGCCCCGATATATGGCGCACATATATATATATATATATATATATATATATATATATATATATATATATATATATATATATATATATATATATATATATATATATATATATATATTGGTGTATATTGGCAGCAGGTTTTCTTTTAAACATGTCTCATTAAATATGACCGCATATTCTGTATTTACTAACTTCTGATTTAGGGCTTCTATCCCTCTAACTATTTTCTTAGCATCAGGGCTTAGCTGAAATAGGAGTTCTCCAAAACTCATTTTCGTAATTTCCGGGTGAAGAAAAGAGGTAAATTACTATAGAATGTATTACACTTATATATACAATATGCACAACGTTTCGAACCTCCATGGTTCATTCTCAAGTGAATGAATTTTACAATGTGATTTTATTTTATACCCGCACTGGGTCAGGTGATAAGATAATAAATGTGAAAACAAAAGGGGATACAAAGGGGATATAAGTGGGGTCACACATATGAACATAAGAATATAGGTAACCGCAGAAGGCCTGTTGGCCCATACAAGGCAGCTGGTATCTACATACAAAGATTAATCCAGTGTAATTGGCCTGTTATTTTTTTTTTTTTTTTTTTTTTTTGAGATATATACAAGAGTTGTTACATTCTTGTACAGCCACTAGTACGCGTAGCGTTTCGGCAGGTCCCTGGAATACGATCCCCAGCCGCGAAGAATCGTTTTTTCATCCAAGTACACATTTTACTGTTGCGTTAAACAGAGGCTACAGTTAAGGAATGCGCCCAGTAAGTCCTCCCCGGCCAGGATACGAACCCATGACATAGCGCTCGCGAAACGCCAGGCGAGTGTCTTACCACTACACCACGGAGACTGTTGTGTTGTGTTATGTTGAACATTGTCTTCTGTGTTGGCATCGTTATGTTCTGGTCTTGTCCTTACTCTGGTAGGGTAAATAGTTCCGTGATTTGGGTGTTCATGGTAGGCTGTTCTATTCTTATGTGGATTGCTTCAAGAATTTGTAATCTTCTTGCATCTTATGTTTTGTCTATTATGCATGCATTTTTGTTCAACATTTCTCTTGTTAGGGTGATGTCATGGGCTTGTCTCATGTGGTTCCTAGGGACACCGGATTGAAGATAGCATGTCAAACGCCTCGTCAGCTTGGTCGACGTCATACCTATGTACTTAGATTGAAGGTTACATCCTTCGTGGGGGCAAGTGTACATGTATACAACGCTTGACTGCTGTAGAGGGTTCTCTGTCGGCTTCGGCTGTTTTTGATAAGGAGTTCGGAAGTCTTCTTGGTTTTATAGAATATTATCAGGTTTATGTTTTGGATATAAACTGGATATAAATATATATATATATATATATATATATATATATTTTTATATATATATATATATATATATATATATATATATATATATATATATATATATATATATATATATATATATATATATATAGGGGTGGTGGGAGAAGAAAATATCAAAGTGTTCAGTGAGGATCCACAAGGTCTTCTCTGAGTACTCTTTATTTTCTTCTCCGGGGCTATGGGTCCCTACACTTGCACCAGAGGTGGTACCCTTTATATATATATATATATATATATATATATATATATATATATATATATATATATATATATATATATATATATATATATATATATATATATATATATATATATATATATATTGACGGTGCCCTCTCCAGTTTCTCCCATTGGCCAGCTGTAAGAGTGATATCAGCTTACCTGCAGGTTCTCTGAGGTGCAGGGAATCTTTTGAGGTATGAGGCTTCAAGAATTGTTTATTATTTGGGGAGAAATTTGCATTTGTAAATTTGCAGGGAAGTGGAAAAGTCGCGCCCTAGGTACAACAAAATGGCGCCGTCTGGCCTGCAAATCCACCATTTTGTGTACGACGCCCCGCTGGTTGGTCATTGGCTGACTGAGGTCACATGACTTCGTTGACCAATCAGAGCCCGCCCCTGGGTCTGTGACGTCACCGAGAGACCTGGCCGGCCGCCTGGCGCTCTAGGCGCTCAGAGATACTTGGGGCTTTGCTGAGAGCGGACGTGCGCCGGTTGAGCTGTCAGAGTTCCGAGGTCTAAGAGCCTCCTTAAGAGGATATACACAGGCTGACGAATGTATAGTGATTAACAAGGACTGCAGTACTCCAGGGAAGTGCGAGGAAGCCTAATCCAGCGGTGTAAGGGCGCCGACGACCGTGTACAAATAGTCTTGGAGCAGTCGAGAGAGTTACGGCGGCTGAAGGAGTGAGTGACTTGCCGTCAGTGGAACTCCAAAGCATTCAGAGCTGTGGTGATTGGATCATGTCCACTAGGATCTCAGGAGGGAAAAGATGCATCCTAATCCTTGAGTGTTTTCTTGATGAAGGAGTGCTTGAGGGGACGACGTGTGCAGTGACGACTGGACGAGCCAACGCCCAGGAACTTCACTCAGGGAATGAGCACGGTGATGACGAGGACCTTCACGACGCCTGTGGACTCCTAATGCTTCGGGAACGCTGGGAACAACGCGAGGAACGGATTTCTTAGCAAACGGCGACTGGTGTTGGAAATTTCCAACACTGACCCACTACCATTGTATTATAATACATCATTATTGTATACTAAGTACAATAATTATTAATTCTACTAACTGTAGTGCTAACATAAATTAATATTTCTTTATCTGAGCATATTGCTAAAATTCTCACGACATCGAGAGGCAGGACTGCGTCAGAAAATGTCCATCTAAATATATTTATTACCAATCTGTTCGAGAATTGAATGTGGTTCTCTAATTTATCAGTATTCCGTGCAATAATTAACTACGGATAATATAACTCCTAATAATCCAAAACCGAGAGTTATTAACTGAGATTATTATCAAGTAGCAGTTTTTTCTGTTACGTACGAATGCTATGGAGGAAATAAAATTTCTCTCCATTTCTCTATTAACACCATTTAACGTGAATATGATATTAGTTAATTCCCTATAATTTCAACCCTGTTCTCATTAACGCATTACATCAGTGATTACACGGAAAAGAATATCCGTCATTATTAAATTCTGTTGTGAATGCGTGAGACGGGCTTGAGGGAGGAAGGCAGAGAGACGCCATTCCTGCTCCAGCACACGAGCTAGCGATGCCAACAATCACATTGTGTGTCCTGGGAGAGTCGAATTTCCATCAATTCCACGTTAGGCCCTTGCAATTAATCGGCCTAGGAGCGTGCAATTGCTCCAGTAACAATCTAGGATTGCTTCGGTGGACAACCAGCAGGTTAAGTGCCCTAGTATTATTTATATCATGAGATCTCTCTATATATCTTTTTACTGTGCACTGTCCATCGTTACGCCACGCGACCTCCCCAAACAATAAGTACGTCCATAAGGAATTAAGTTTCTTCCTTCTATGGCATAGCGAGGATACTAGATAGTAGGTGTAAACAATTGGTATATTTAGTCGAAATTTCAGCTTGTGTTGAAAGTGGTCGTGGTCCACTCAGGTTCCCACGCCATGCTCGAGCTCACGTGTTGCAGCAAGTAGCAGACAACGCCATCGCACCTCTACCTCTCCGTTCACTATTACAACTAAGCAGCTGAACCCTTTTCAATTATTTTCTTTGATTGAATGAAATCTAGAATCGATTATCAGTCAAAGATATTTAGTTTATTTGATTTGAGATATCTAACGTAATTTGATAGCCTCATAGAAGTTAAATGAGAATAATTTCTTGTTTAATCAACATATAATCTTCTTACCATTAATCAATTTATCTAATGTGTATTAATATTATTTAGTAGAAATTACTAATTTTATTCGAGGAGGAACCAGCCTCGATGAAGCGTACTGGGAGTAGATTACTTTTGGTATTAACCCCCCACTTTGTGAAGGATGGAAAGTTTATTCTCGAACATTAATATTATACAGTCCATTGAAGTTTAAAGATTAATCTTTAATAATTTCCTTATCCTTAGGCACTGGTATTTCAGTCCTTATCATTTAACTTTATCTGTTTCCCTTTTCAGTAAAAATCTGGGTGGTCCTTCGATTAATTTAAATTAAACTATTAATTCAATATCAATCAATTAATAGAGAGTAAGCTTTCTTCCCAACACAAAAATATGGTTCTTATTGAACCGGATGTATTACAATTAATACCATTATCATAACTAATTACTGTGTGTAGTAATCTAGGCTAACCACATTTTATTATTTGTGGCTACCGGCAGTGTACCACATAGGCCAACCTAATACACACCAATTTATTTGCTGCTTATACCTCATGTATAAAGAAGCACTAGTGGGACACAGTCAATTACCCACAGCACTCAGACCTATACCTCGCACTGAGGTAAGAATCTTAGGGTCACCAGGAGCAACAGCTCATAACTTACATTCAATTTACAGCCAGACCATACAGGAAAAACCTGGCAAGAGATAGTGTACACCTGTCAGGTGAGTCTAGGTCACATGTAGTTGACAAGTTGGTCAACACAATCAACCACCATAAAAGGCTGTGGCCTTTTTATTTTGGCCATAAAAGGCTAAAATTAATTGTATATATTTGTATTTTCACCTGTGTGTGCAAGTGCACATTTATATAAAATATAAAATATAAAAAACCCAAAACATAGCACAACTATATATTCACACTATTGCACCATAAATCAATTTATGCCAACCTTTATTAGGTAGGAATTTAGGCTGTGATTGTGCTAAGTTTTGCACAAATACAGACTAAATAATTTAGTAGTTTCTTAGGTAGAAATTCTTACAACTAGTCCTGGACTAGTCAGTAGTGCATACACTATTCATTCTTGTGCTGACCCTACCAAGGGTGGGATTCAAACTTTATAGTAACTCTGATTAGAGTATATCCATATCAATTATTTGTGTGTATGAATTTTGAGTGCTGATGAATGATCACTATTACATCTAATGGTGATAATGATAGGCTAACCGGAAGAAGGTTAATGGTGACATTCAAACACTGCTCAAAATCCTTAGCTACTTATTGTTAGGTAGGTACATTTAACCTCGAGTGAGGCAGAGTGTAATTTAGCCAGATTAATTTAGGCTATATTCAATTTACTTGTCAACTAATGAGCAAGTACCCAAGCTTCATTAGTAATACTTATTCAAGTCCTTTGAAACTTGGACTTTAAGCCACCATGGCTACTCCTGAACAGTTAAGGAGAACCTATATAGTCCTTAAAGGTCATTTAACCAGACTCATTAATAAGTCTGATACTTTGTCTAAAGCAACTCCCATTGATTACTATCAACTAGAAACATCATTGAGAGTAGCTAATCTCAAATTTGATCAAGTCAGATCTACAATCCAGTCTTATCTCGACCTACTGAATGCAACTGCAACTGATCCTGATGAAATGGATCAAATTCTAGCAGATATTTCTCAGTATGAAGATGAGACTCAAGATAAACTTGATGTACTATCCAATATAGTAAATCAACATAAATACAATGCAAATAATATTATGTCTCAATCCAGTATTCAATTACCTGGGGTTCGTCTACCTACTTTAGACTTACCTACATTTACAGGGCTGGATGAAGAAAATTATGACACATTTTGGACTTCATTTGAAGTTCATATACATAAAAAATCTTCTCATGACAGAGTTTCTAAATTCTCTTACGTGATTAGTCTTCTCAAAGGGGAGGCTAAAAGGGTCATAAATAACCTAGCTCTCACTGAAAGTAATTATGAGGAAGCTATAAAACTACTAAAGTTGAATAATTGCAACAAGGAGTTGAGTATAGCTAACCTGTATTACCAGTTACTGGATCTGAATGCAACAAGTAACCGACCAGACTCACTTCAAAGCTTCAGGCTAGAAGTAGAGTCTCTAGTGAAGGCCTTAGGTACTAAGGTTGATGTACCAGCCTCAGAATGGTCAATTAAGTTACTTTTACAGAGGAAATTACCTCGAAATATTTTAGCAGAAATCTGCTCACACTATAAAACCGAGTTTCTCACTCTCGAGCAAATATTCGAGGGAATGAGAATAACAGTTAACAGGCTGAAAGCTCATGATAAAATTAAACCTGAGTCTAAACAACCTAACCTTGACAACGCAGTCAAACCCAAATTGACTTTGAATAAGTCCAATAAATTCAAACCTAGGACTACTCCATCCACTGGAAAAAGGAGTGGTAGTGTAGGTATTTATTCTGTATCTCCCTCTGACACGGCAACTGATGGCAACTGATGTGTCTACTAAAAAGACAAACTCAGCCAGTGAGAGAAAGTGTCTGTTCTGTGATCAAGAACATATCACCTACAAATGCAATGTTTATCCTAACTTTAATAAAAGGATTAAACGGCTACAAGAATTACACAGATGCACCAAGTGCATGGGTTCTCATGATCCCAGTAAATGTGTAGTGCAGCTACGGTTGTGCAGTAGATGCAACGAAGGTGTGCATCATTATGCCTTATGTAGGAAAACTTCCTCACAATCTGTGCCACCTAGGGAGGATTCTATGAATTCTACCACAGTACAATATTGCAAGGTACTCCGAGAAATAAATGTACTTGCTACTGAGTCAGGCAATAATACTACTCTGCCTACAGCTCAACTCAAATTAATTGATAGGAAGTCTGGAGTTAACACTAGAGGTCTCTTTGATCAAGGATCACAGAAAATATTCATCACACAACAATTAGTCGAGCAGTTGAAATCAAAACCAGCCAAAAGTGTGAGACTGAATATTTCTGGATTATTGACTAATAGTGGACCTCGTGAATACCAAGTAGTCAAGGTGTTAGTGAGACTTGGATCTTCCACTAGTCCAATACAAGCGGTAGTAGTAGATAAACTTCCTTCAGACCTGCAGGTCACAGGACTAGCTCGCACTGCGAGATATCTCAAACATATCCGCATGAGGCTAGCAGATCACAAAATAAATTCTGACTGCCTCACAGATGTTGGTATCCTAATAGGCGCTGACTATTATTATAAATTTATAAGAGGATGCACCAGACAACACGGAATGAATTTTTTGTCATCTGCTGGAGGCAAATGGCTTACTGGACCGGTACTTTTCCAACAAAAAACAGCGTCAACCAACAAACAAACTAGCAATTCAATAGTGGCATGACTAGGCTTGGAACAGTCACCCCCCTACATTTCAGAGAAATGTCTGAAGAAAATGAGTCTGATCCAACTGTATATCGTCTGTGAGATTTAGACACTTTAGGTATTGTCCCTGATAAACCAAGCCCTGATGATACGTGGACTTACCAGCAATATCTGGACACAGTTGTCTATAAAGACAAACAACACTGGGTGAGACTGCCATGGAAGTTGAATCATCCACTACTTCCAGTTAATTATTACATGGCAGCCTCTCAATTACAGTCTCAATTAATACGGCTGAAGAAACAGCCAGATAAATTGAACATGTATCATCAATTAATTCAACAACAACTCAACAGTAAATTTATGGAAGTTGTTGATAATGATGACCGAAAAACAGGTCACTATTTACCCCCATCACGCTGTGGTGAAAGATTCATTGACAATGCCAATACGTATCGTCTTCAACTGTAGTGCCAAAGTGAAGGCAAACAGCGTGTTCTTGAATGAATGTCTGCAAACGGGACCTAGCCTGACACTAAGGCTACATGATGCATTGTTACGATTCTGCACTGGTATTTTCGCTTATACTGCTGATATCTGTAAGGCTTTCCTTAGAGTAGGCTTACAAGAGGAGGATCGTACTTACAGCAAATTTCTCTGGATTAAGGGTCCACTGGATCCTGACAGTGATGTCATAACCTACCGGTTTGCCTCTGTGCTATTCGGTGTGACTTCTTCACCGTTTCTACTTCAAACCACATTAGATACACATTTGAAGAAGTCAAATAGCCCTCGTAAAACGGAGATCAGTGACAACTTGTATGTCAATAATTTCCAGTGAACTACTAATGACAAATCCAAATTGGTAGAAATCTACCATGAGGCTAACCGTGAGTTGTTAGGAGCCAATATGCCACTTCAATCATGGGCCTCAAACAATAAATCATTAAACCAGATAATCGAGAAAGAATTTCTGGGTTATCAGGTGCCTAATCAATTAAAAGTTCTGGGCATGGAATGGAACACAGGTACTGGCGAGATGAATGTCAAGTCAGTACAAACCAATAATTCATCCCTTAACATGAGAAAATTACTCTTGTATGTCAGTCAACCATTTGACCCTTTAGGCTTACTTAGTCCTATATTAATAAGGGGCAAACTCCTCATGCAGGAATGTTGGCAGAAACATATGGGATGGGATGATCCGTTGCCAATTGAGTTGCAAGATAAATGGCAAACACTCGCAATGGATTTCAGTCAATTAGGTGTTTTGAAATTTCCTCGTAATGCTTCAGGACAAAACTTACCCACAAATTTGCACGTCTTTTGCGATGCCTCTGGCAAAGCATATGGCGCTGCAGCCTACTTAGTCAATAATGCACAATCTTTTTTACTCACATCTAAAGCAAGAGTTGCTCCAGTCAAGAAGATCTTTACCTCAAATGGAGTTAACTGCATTGCTGGTGGGAGTACGATTGGCTCATTGCCTGACCAAGACACTCGATAATATCCACTTTGGTGAAATCGTAGTGTGGTCAGACAATGAGGCAGTCTTACAATGGGTAAGAAATAACAACAATAAAACTCCCTACGTTAGTAATCGTGTTAGGGAAATTCATGAATTATCTGCTGGATATAAATTCAGACATGTCCCCACTAAGGACAATCCTGCAGATTACTTATCAAGAGGTTTAACATTAAAACATCTAATAAAGTCTTCGATGTGGTTTAATGGACCTTCATGGCTTGTTAGTGGTCAGTGGCCCAAACAGAAACCACAAGTCATAGTGACCAGTATCATACTCCCACGAAAGACCCAGAACCTCATCGAATATCAGCCATTAATCCTCACAATTATTCTAACTTGAGTAAGTTATTAAGAGTGACAGCACATGTGTTTGACTTTCTTGGTAAGATTGGAATCAGGCATAAGTTTCCCAATCCTATCCTCTAGTGGATCAAACTTGCACAACAAGAGATGTATGGAAGTGAATATGAAAATCTTCCAGATAAATTAACCAAGTCTCTAGGTATCTGGTATGATACCAACACTCATAATATATTAAGATCTGGAGGACGTCTGCTTCATGCAGAAACTGATTTGGATACAAAGAATCCTATCCTTCTACCACGTCACCACATTATTATCAAACTTCTAGTTTTACACCATTATCAATATGGTACTTTGCATGGTGGAGTGTTAGACACTCTCACCGACTTGAGACAGAAATATTGGCTTCCCCAAGGTCGTCAAACTGTCAAATCACTCATTAAGTTCTGTGTAATCTGCAAAAGATACGACGCTCGAGTGTGTCCTTACCCAGGACCTCCACCACTCCTTAAGGAGAAAGTAGTCCATCTTCGTCCCTTTGAGACCACTGGTGTGATTACACAGGAGCCTTGCTTCTCACTGGCACTCCAGATAAGATACCAGTGAAAGCTTATATTTGCCTCTTCACGTGTGCAACCACACGAGGCGTACATCTAGAAGTGACTTCTGACATGAGTGCTGAAGCCTTCTTCCAAGCTTTTCGTAGATTTGCAGCTCGCAGATCCTGTCCCAAACTAATGATATCTGATAATGGTTTAAATTTTGTGGCAGGAGAAGCCTGCCTACGAGAGATATGGAATCATCCAGAAGTGCAGTCTGTCATGCAGAGACGACAATGCCACTGGAAATTTATAGCTCCCAGAGTCCCCTGGCAAGGTGGGTTCTATGAACGTATGATAGGGACTGTCAAGAAATGTTTAAGGAAGACCTTACATCGACAGAAAATTAGTTTCTCTGAACTCCAAACACTCGTCGTGGAAATTGAGGCGCGAGTCAATAATCGCCCATTAACTTACCTATCAGATGACTTCTCACAGAGAGAACCCCTGAGTCCCTCACATTTAATACATGGAGGCCTGCTGAGCTCTCTGATACCTTTGGCAGAAGAGGATCCCGTTGACCCTTCCCATGTGACTAGGAGTGATTTAGTGGAAAGTTACCAACATCTCTCGAGAGTAATTGAAACGTGGAATTAGGTGTGGACTCGAGAGTACCTCACAACTCTACGAGAGTACCACTATGGAGCTCCGAGCCTCTATAATAAGGTTCAACTCAAACCGGGAGACCTAGTGTAGATTGACAGTGATGGACCCAGGTCAGAATGGCCTATAGGTAAAATTGTCTCTATCCACCCAGATCACCAAGGCATCCTGAGAGTAGTACGTTTTTTTTTGCCGAGGCACTACAACTCTAAAAACCTTAGAGAAGTTGGTACCTCTCGAATTAGCAGAACGAGAGTGTTTAACAGAACCAACTTCACCTACAGTTTCCGAAGACAACAATTCTGATCCACCGAACACACGCCCACTTAGAGCAGCTGCTCAACAATGTAAACAGAAACTACAAGCCTATTATAGCTCTGACTAAGAGCAAGTAATTTACCATCCAATTTGAGTAATCATGATGATGCTGTGTTATGACGTCTAGTATCAAATCAGTTACAAGTCACAATGACCCAGGACATTCACCTCACAGTGGATTCTCAGTTACCTTAAATTGTATGATTTAATCATTAATTTGTTTGTGTAAGCTATCAACTATAAAATTATTCCATCTAGAGCATCTATGAGTTTACAAAACTTTAAGACTTAGTAACATAACCGTTACACGTCATCGCGACACCAGTCATGGAGTACATTGTAGGCTTTAGTAGCTATTAACTTTAGATGATTCACAATTCCATGTTTTATATTTACATGAGTTCCTTTACAAGACTTAAAGTCTTATCTGTCCTTGACAATTACGGGACATCCATTATGTGTGTACTAGCGTACTAACATACTAACATTAAAATTAACTTCGGGATAGGTACGTCAGTACTCAACATTGAACTGCGACCCGAGTTTTTCCCCCCCCCAGAGTTATGTTGGAAATTTCCAACACTGACACACTACCATTGTATTATAATACATCATTATTGTATACTAAGTACAGTAATTATTAATTCTACTAACTGTAGTGCTAACATAAATTAATATTTCTTTATCTGAGCATATTGCTAAAATTCTCATGACATCGAGAGGCAGGACTGCGTCAGATAATGTCCATCTAATCATATTTATTACCAATATGTTCGAGAATTGAATGTGGTTCTGTAATTTATCAGTATTCCGTGCAATAATTAACTACGGATAATATAACTCCTAATAATCCAAAACCGAGAGTTATTTACTGAGATTATTATCAAGTAACAGTTTTTTCTGTTATGTACGAATGCTATGGAGGAAATAAACTTTCTCTCCATTTCTCGATTAACACCATTTAACGAGAATATGATATTATTTAATTCCCTATAATTGCAACCCTGTTCTCATTAACGCATTACATCAGTGATTACATGGAAAAGAATTATCCGTGATTATTAAATTCTGTTGTGAATGCATGAGACGGGCTTGTGGGAGGGAGGCGGAGAGACGCCATTCCTGCTCCAGCACACGAGCTAGCTTTTTTTTTTAATTATTACATTAGGTACATCTGCATTAGTGCAGCTACCCTAGACTATATGAAGTGGAGTACAGTGTGTCAAGAAAGCTAACTAGTTGATGCTAAGAAATCCCCATCACACAGGATGGTTAGTCATACAGAGTCATGTGATAAGCAGTCTGCACTGGCAGACTCCAGATGCATTTTAAGGATATCATCAACACAAGATTGAATAAGGTAGCAGTGGTAATAAAAGTCCCCATCTCGCAGGATGGTTAGTCATACAGGGCCATATGTTTAGTAGCCTGCACTGGCAAATTTTGGGTACACTGTGAGGATATCTTCAAGAATACATGAGTGAATAAAATAATTGCAAAGCTCCAGGTACCTCATGCCAACTGGTCTGAAAGGTCTAATAACTGGGCATATTAATAATAACTTGTTGTTGGGTGGTGATTGTACAGGGTGGTGTGGTGTGGTGATTGTATATGGTGGTGTGGGGTGGTGATTGTACAGGGTGGTGTGGTGTGGTGATTGTACAGGGTGGTGTGGGGTGGTGATTGTTCATGGTGTGGGGTGGTGATTGTACAGGGTGGTGTGGTGTGGTGATTGTTCAGGGTAGTGTAGGGTGGTGATTGTACAGGGTGGTGTGAGCTTTGATTGTACATGGTGGTGTGGGGTGGTGATTGTACATGGTGGTGTGGGGTGGTGATTGTACATGGTGGTGTGGGGTGGTGATTGTACATGGTGGTGTGGTGATTGTACAGGGTGGTATGGGGTGGTGAATGTACAGGGTGGTGTGGGGTAGTGAATGTACAGGGTGGTGTGGGGTTGTGAATGTACA
>WNGS01060020.1:0-17211 GCA_020271785.1 Procambarus virginalis
TGATGAGAGTTAGTAGAGAAGTTTGAAACACTCTTCCCATCTTGAGTTAGCTCTTTGTCTTTCGACTAGGGTACGTAACCTTCTGTAATTTCATTCATGGACAGAGAGGTTTTATTGTACATAGTACACAATTTATCTAAAGTTCTCTTGGTAATTTGCGCCTTACAACTACTTTGTCATCCATTCAGCAGTCTGAATTTGGACATTAAGGCTTAAGGTCTTGAGTAAAGACTCTAGCTCTAGTCTGAAAGTTTGGAGAGAATCTGTTGAATTATTAGCTGATGGTAAATCCAGCAATTTTTTAACTAAGATAGTAACAGTTCTTTCCTTGTTATCGTAGTTGCTTTTAAGCAATTGAACAGCTAGGTCGTAACCATCACTGGTCAGTGTTATGTTAGATATTACCTTCAAGGCTTCACTTCGTAACAAGCCTTGTAAATAAGTGAACTTGGTTGTTTGAGGGATGTTAGTTTTAGAGCCTACTGCATCCACGATTTACTCCAGAAATCATCCCAACTCTCATTCTCGTTACCAGAGAATGTGGGTATATTGATCTGAGGTAATTTGACATCAGGATCTGGATGTGCAGTAGAGGCTGTTGTTAATTTGTTTTTAGCAATTTGCTTTTAGAAGGGTTGAAGTTTAGCCTGTACATCATCTTCGTACTGGGCTAAATCATTTACAATGTCCTCAAGTTCAGTTTCACCTATTGAGGTTTGGTAAAGTTCTGTCAAGTACAGATTCATATGCTGTTTAATATGTTCGAATTTGCCTTCAGCAACTTGAAGTAAGTCTTCTAATTCAATGTAGTCAACAGGTGACTGTTGTGACAGATTTTGACACTTGGTAATCTGTCGGGTCAAGTGACCTTTTAGACCGGTAAGGGTCCTTTTCATTTTGTCAGCCGTTTCCATCTTGCTGGGCAAGGGCTGTCTGATAGTAAAATAGTTGTTACTGATGTAACTGGGATATTGGCTCATTCAATGGAGCTCAATACTAATATAATAGCCTAATGTATTGAATAGACTATAATACCTCGTTTAGAGGTTAATTTGCCTACCTAACAATAGATAGCTAATATTTTTTTTTAAACTGCGATGGGGAGTTTGGGCAAAATGAGACCCATCCCTGCTCTCAGTAATTGGCATATTTTCGGTATAAAAATTCGTAATTTCAAATTGCGAATACGTGCCGATAGCCAGAATTTGGCTCCAAAATATGGCTCAATCGTCGAATTTCGGATGTTTGGAATATTTTATAAACTGCAAGAAAGGTTTGGGCAAAATGCGATCCCTCGCTGCTTTCAGTAATGGCATATTTTCGGTATAAAAAGTCGTAATTTCAAACTGCGAATAAGTGCAGAGAGCCAGAATTTGGGTCCAAAATATGGATCAAGGGTCTAATTTGGGATGTTTCGGATATTTTGAAAACTGCAGGTTGTTTTGGGTAAAATGTGACCCATCGCCGCTCTCAGTAATTGGCATATTTTCGGTATAAAAAGTCGTAATTTCAAACTGCGAATACGTATAGAAAGCCAGAATTTGGCTCCAAAATATGGTTCAAGGGTCAAATTTGTGATGTTTGTGATATTTTTTTAAACTGCAGGGGGGTTTGGGCAAAATGTGACCCATCGCAGCTCTCAGCAATTGGGATGTTTTCGGTATAAAAAGTCGTAATTTCAAACTGCGAATAAGTGGGGAGAGCCAGAATTTGGCTCCAAAATATGGTTCAATCGGCGATTTGGAATGTTTCGGATGTTTTTGAAAACTGCTGTGGTGGTTTGGGCAGAACATGACACATCGACTCTTTCAGTAATTGGTATATTTTCGGTATAAAAACTCGTAATTTCAAACTGCGAATACGTGCAGAGAGCCAGAATTTGGCTCCAAAATATGGTTTAAGGGTCGAATTTGGGATGATTCGGATATTTTGAAAACTTCAGGGAGGTTTGGGCAAAACGCGACCTATCGCCGCTCTCAGTAATTGGCACATTTTCGGTGTAAAACTCGTAATTTCAAACTGCAAATACGTGCAGAGAGCCAGAATTTGACTCAAAAATATGGCAAAAATATGTAATTAATAACAATAAACTGGCAATCCTTAAAAACGTGGGAAAAACGACGAGATAGTTCATTATTCGTTCAAATCACACAAATCAATGTGTTTTCATTAGAATTAACTGAAATGTTCCAGATTTTCCGTGTATGTTACAGAAAGAAGATTACTGCAAAAACAGCTCTAATTCGGCTGAAACGTCGAAATATGCAATAAAATCATGGTTTCTCTCCTTGGATACGGATTGTCAGTTTATTGTTATTAATTCATTACATATGCGTCAAATCTGATGTATACGCGTAATTAATTGCAAATTCACATTAAATACATTATTTTCAATCAACCATTCGTTCCTCGTTACAATAACGAGTAAGATATTGATTAGGAGAGAAACCTTGTTTTTATTGCATATTTCGACGTTTCAGCCGCATTAGAGCTGTTTTAGCTCAAATCAGACAAGTTGCCGTTGCCTCCTCCGCATCAGCTCTAATGCGGCTGAAACGTCGAAATATGCAATAAAAACAGGCTTTCTCCCCTAATCAATATCTTAGTCGGTATTGTAACGAGGTACGAATGGTTGATTGAAAATAATGTATTTAATGTGAATTTGCAATTAATTATGCGTATACATCAGATTTGTCGCATATGTAATGAATTATTAACAATAAACTGGCAATCCTTTAAAACGTGGGAAAAACGACGAGATAGTCCATTATTCGTTCAAATCACACAAATCAATGTGTTTTCATTAGAATTAACTGAAGTGTTCCAGATTTTCCGTGTATGTTACAGAAAGAAGAAGTGCTGCAAAAACAACTCAAATGCGGCTGAAACGTCGAAATATGCAATAAAATCAGGGTTTCTCTCCATGGATACGGATTGTCAGTTTATTGTTATTAATTCATTACATATGCGACAAATCTGATGTATTCGCGTAATTAATTGCAAATTCATAATAAATACATTATTTTCAATCAACCATTCGTACCTCGTTAAAATAGCGAGTAAGATCATGATTAGGAGAGAAACCTTGTTTTTATTGCATATTTCGACGTTTCAGCCGCATTAGAGCTGTTTTAGCTCAAATCAGACAAGTTGCCGTTGCCTCCTTTGCATCAGCTCTAATGCGGCTGAAACGTCGAAATATGCAATAAAAACAGGCTTTCTCTCCTAATCAATATCTTAGTCGCTATTGTAACGAGGTACGAATGGTTGATTGAAAATAATGTATATAGTGTGAATTTTCAATTAATTACGCGTATACATCAGATTTGTCGCATATGTAATGACTTAATAACAATAAACTGGCAATCCTTAAAAACGTGGTAAAAACGACGAGATAGATTTGTCGCATATGTAATGAATTAATAACAATAAACTGGCAATCCTTAAAAACGTGGGAAATACGACGAGATAGTCCATTATTCGTTCAAATCACACAAATCAATGTGTTTTCATTAGAATTAACTAAAATGTTCCAGATTTTCCGTGTATGTTTCAGAAAGAAGATTATGTACGTTACAGAAAGCTGCAAAAACAGCTCTAATGCGGCTGAAACGTCGAAACATGCAATAAAATCAGGGTTTCTCTCCTTGGATACGGATTGTCAGTTTATTGTTATTAATTCATTACATATGCGACAAATCGGATGTATACGCGTAATTAATTGCAAATTCACATTAAATTACATTATACATTATTTAAATCAACCATTCGTACCTCATTACAATAGCGAGTAAGACATTGATTAGGAGAGAAACCTTGTTTTTATTGCATATTTCGACGTTTCAGCCGCATTAGACCTGATGCGGAGTCTGATTAGAGCTAAAACAGCTCTAATGCGGCTAAAATGTCGAAATGTACAATAAAACAAGGTTTCTCGCCTAATCAATTTCCTACTCGCTACTTTACCGAGATACAAATGGTTGATTGAAAATAATGTATTTAATGTGCATTTGCAATTAAATACGAATTTGCATCATATATATCGTATATGTAGTGAATTCGTTTACTACATGCGAGAGTGGGGGCTTACTCCCGCCGTTTACCCGTTGGCAATCCTCCATTCTCCGGCAATGTTCTGGCACAGAGAAAGCTCCAACGGGTAAACGGCGATAGTAAGCCCCCGCTCTCGCATGTAGTGAACGAATTCACTACATATATTCAATCAACCAATCGTACCTCGTTAAAATAGCGAGTAATATATTGATCATGAGAGAAACCCTGTTTTTATTGCATGTTTCGACGTTTCAGCCGCATTAGAGCTGATGCGGAGGAGGCAACGGCAACTTGTCTGATTAGAGCTAAAACCGCTCTAATCCGGCTGAAACGTCGAAATATGCAATCAAAACAGGGTTTCTTTCATAATCAATATCTTACTCGCTAATTAACGAGGTACGAATGGTTGATTGAAAATAATGTATTTAATGTGAATTTGCAATTAATTACGCGTTTACATCAGATTTGTCGCATATGTAATGAATTAATAACAATAAACTGACAATCCGTATCCAAGGAGAGAAACCCTGATTTTATTGCATATTTCGACGTTTCAGCCGCATTCGAGCTGTTTTTGCAGTACATCTTCTTTCTGTAACATACAAGGAAAATCTGGAACATTTCAGTTAATTCTAATGAAAACACATTGATTTGTGTGATTTGAACAAATAATGGACTATCTCCTCGTATTTCCCACGTTTTTAAGGATTGCCAGTTTGTTGTTATTAATTCATTACATATGCAACAAATCTGATGTATACGCGTAATTAATTGCAAATTCACATTATATATATTATTTTCAATCAACCATTTGTATCTCGGTAAAGTAGCGATTACGACATTGATTAGGAGAGAAACACTGTTTTTATTGCATATTTCGACGTTTCAGCCGTATTAGAGCGGTTTTAGCTCTAATCAGACAACTTGCCGTTGCCTCCTCCGAATCAGCTCTAATGCGGCTGAAACGTCGAAATATGCAATAAAAACAAGGTTTCTCTCCTAATCAATTTCTTACTCGCTAATTTAACGAGGTACGAATGGTTGATTGAAAATATTGTATTTAATGTGAATTTGCAATTAATTACGCGAATACATCAGATTTGTCGCATATGTAATGAATTAATAACAATAAACTGGCAATCCTTAAAAACGTGGGAAAAACGACGATAGTCCATTATTCGTTCAAATCACACAAATCAATGTGTTTTCATTAGAATTAACTGAAATGTTCCAGATTTTCCGTGTTTGTTACAGAAAGAAGATGTACTGCATTGCATATTTCGACGTTTCAGCCGCATTAGAGCTGATGCGGAGGAGGCAACGGCAACTTGTCTGATTAGAGCTAAAACCGCTCTAATCCGACTGAAACGTCGAAATATGCAATAAAAACAGGGTTTCTCTCCTAATCAATATCTTACTCGCTAATTTAACAAGGTACGAATGGTTGATTGAAAATAATGTATTTAATGTGAATTTGCAATTAATTACGCGTATACATCAGATTTGTCGCATATGTAACGAATTAATAACAATAAACGAAAATCCGTATCCAAGGAGAGAAATGTTGGAAATAACCAACAGTTTTATACATCATTGTATTTATACAACCTTTGAATTAACCAAAGTAGTTACTAAAATTACTAACTTATAGATTTAATCGTTATCATGATTTATTCATTGCCAAATTTTTCCTAGTCTGAAGAAAAACAGGCAGTAACATGAATTTTCTCCACATTTAGTTGAATTTATAACAAGAGTCCAGTTTATCATTTCTTTTACTAAAAATAGTTAAGTTTGATTTCGTAGTATACTATTCCTTACTCGAGCTCCCTTATTTAATTAATATTAAATATTTTAGAGGAAATTACTTTGATGCAAATGATATTACTTTAATTTCCTCGATTGGCTGCACAACTTTTAGTAAGCCAATTTATGTTACTAGAAATTCTATTTTATCACAGAAGAATTTAATGTGATATTAATACTTGTTATTACCTCTCCCTTCCTTAGTCAATTGCGATAAATACATATTCATTTACGCTCGAGAGCCGCGCATGCGCAATAAGAAAGAGGAGGAAGACGGCAGAGCGTCACTTGACTCAACACGAGAGCACGGCTTGGACGCCATTAACAGCGTGTAGCAGAGCTGTGTTTCGACCTATTTATTTCGCTCCCACGATCAGTTGAGCGGTGCCACGTTATCTGGTACAACATAGCCGTGTCATAGACTAGTATATGAGCAGCTCCAAAGTCAACGTCTTTCAAGCAGCAGCAGGAGGACGAAGAATTGCTCAAGTCTCTACATCAACGACACGCGGCTCGGCAGCTAGGTTTACCTTTTTGTTATTATGTGGCCACAATTAACATTTAGGCTAGCAGTCGTTAGGCCGAATGCAAACCAACAAAAGCTAGTACGTGTCTTAATTAAATTTACCATCTAATTAGATGATTATCAGTTTATTTCTTCGGAAAGAATTTATAGTGTTTGGATATAAATTATTCAGACATTAGCTGATAATTTATTACAGTTATCCTCATGATTTAGGATGTAAATGTAATTACCTATTATGTAGAAGATATCTACAATGTAATTGCCTTTCAGTACCAAGGCGACTTCAACCGAGGTGCTAGGCTTCCCCACCGTTCTGAGCAACAATTTACCCTATGCAACACGTCGTCGGTGGAGTGTAGCAACCGATCACTTCTCCCTAAATACACAGCTAAGCTGTCCATTTTTCCATCAGTAGCAATAACTCCATAGTTACAGTAGTGATCTCCTAAAGAGATCAATTATACTAATCCATTGATTTACTGATGCTGTTCAACATTTCAGTAGTATATTGAGGTGCATTTACCTCCATCAATATTATATATTCTACATTTATTTACTTTCATATTTGATTTACTCTGGTGAAGAACCACCACCAGAATAATGCTAGGGATGTATTAATCTTTTAGCATGTAACCCCCCAATTTTGTGTAGTTAATTTGACTCCATTCATATAAGCATTACAGTTTTTACCAAGATCCATAGGACACTAGTTCCTAGGATCAATTTTTTCCATTGTCTCTTTGTTTTCCACTTTTTCTCAAAAAGTGGTGGTCCTTCATAGCTATCGAAGTATATATATATATATATATTTATTTAATTATTAGTTACTGGGTCTCAGAACCCAAAACAAGTTATTAGTTATTGGAGTCAGGTTTTCCCCACAAAATTTTGGTCCTTCGAACCTAGATACATGTACCATTAAACATTTAGGGTCCAGTATATTCACCCAAATTACTGGCCCCATATAATTAACTATTTACTAACACCAACTAGTGTGTTAACATTATTAGGCTATTTACCAATATATTCATTATTTACGGCTGTCAGCAGACTGCCCATATTATAGCCTAAAGCTCATTTATTATTATCAACATTTCTATTAATACTTTATGCACAAAGTAACCTTAGTGTTATATATTTATAAATTTTCACTTGTGTTTCTAAGCACAATCATATATATCCAAACAAAAAATTCCAAAAACATAGCACCATATATCTATATTACTGCACCATTGCATTTATGCCAACCTTTGATGAGGTAGGATATTTAGACTGTAATTGTACTAATGTTTGTACAAATGCAGCCTAAATCATTTAGTCATTCCTAGGTAGGAATTATTTAGTGAGTACTGTACTAGACAGTACTGGTGTACATACATATTATTTAGATTGTGCTGACCCTGATTTGGGGTGGGATCACCAAAACTCTTTTGTGCTTTTAACATATTATTTCGTGTATTATATTTTTTGAGTACTGCCGAATGTTCACTGTTGGATCGAATGGTGATAATTGATGAGCTAACCGGACGAAAATCCAATAGTGGCATTCGAATGCTACTCAAAAATATTAGCTATCTATTGTTAGGTAGGCAAATTAACCTCTAAACGAGGTATTATAGTCTATTCAATACATTAGGCTATTATATTAGTATTGAGCTCCATTGAATGAGCCAATATCCCAGTTACATCAGTAACAACTATTTTTACTATCAGACCAGCCCTTGCCCAGCAAGATGGAAACGGCTGACAAAATGAAAAGGACCCTTACCGGTCTAAAAGGTCACTTGACCCGACAGATTACCAAGTGTCAAAATCTGTCACAACAGTCACCTGTTGACTACATTGAATTAGAAGACTTACTTCAAGTTGCTGAAGGCAAATTCGAACATATTAAACAGCATATGAATCTGTACTTGACAGAACTTTACCAAACCTCAATAGGTGAAACTGAACTTGAGGACATTGTAAATGATTTAGCCCAGTACGAAGATGATGTACAGGCTAAACTTCAACCCTTCTAAAAGCAAATTGCTAAAAACAAATTAACAACAGCCTCTACTGCACATCCAGATCCTGATGTCAAATTATCTCAGATCAATATACCCACATTCTCTGGTAACGAGAATGAGAGTTGGGATGATTTCTGGAGTAAATTCGTGGATGCAGTAGGCTCTAAAACTAACATCCCTCAAACAACCAAGTTCACTTATTTACAAGGCTTGTTACGAAGTGAAGCCTTGAAGGTAATATCTAACATAACACTGACCAGTGATGGTTACGACCTAGCTGTTCAATTGCTTAAAAGCAACTACGATAACAAGGAAAGAACTGTTACTATCTTAGTTAAAAATTGCTGGATTTACCATCTGCTAATAATTCAACAGATTCTCTCCAAACTTTCAGACTAGAGCTAGAGTCTTTACTCAAGGCCTTAAGCCTTAAAGTCCAAATTCAGACTGCTGAATGGATGACAAAAGTAGTTGTAAGGCGCAAATTACCAAGAGAGACTTTAGATAAATTGTGTACTATGTACAATAAAACCTCTCTGTCCATGAATGAAATTACAGAAGGTTTACGTACCCTAGTCGAAAGACAAAGAGCTAACCAAGATGGGAAGAGTGTTTCAAACTTCTCTACTAACTCTCATCATAAACCCCAACGTACTGCAACTACTGTAGTAAAACCAGATCTCAATAAATCATCTCCGAAATGGAAATCTGGAAATGTAGGTACATACACAGTGAACCCTATAAAACCCGTAGTGAGCACCACTCCTACGACTTCTCCTACAGTCAAGAAGTGTTTGTTCTGCAATAATGAACATCTTACTTATAAGTGTAGTACTTATCCAGACCATAACACCCGAATTCATCGTTTGCAAGAATTACACAGATGCACAAGGTGCACGGGTCCTCATGACCCCAATAGCTGTACTGTCTCCTTACGTATGTGCAACAAGTGCCACAAGGGTAGACACCATTATTCCTTGTGTGGTAGTGATCAGTCAAGATCAACCAATCCTCATAAGAAAATTGCAAAATTTACTTCTGTACAGTATTGCAAGGTGCATCAAGACATAAGTGTACTTGCAACAGAGTCGACTAACACAACTACGTTACCAACAGCTCAATTAAAATTAATTAATAAGGGATCTAGGATTCTCACTCGTGGTCTTTTTGACCAAGGTTCGCAGAAAACCTTTATTTCTCAACAGCTAGTTGATCAGTTGAAACTGAAGCCTATTGCTCGAGTGAATTTGAATATCTCTGGATTCCTAACCAATAGTGGACCTCGTGACTACCAGGTTGTTAAAGTCTTGGTACGTTTAGGAGGCTGCACCAGCCCAATTCAAGCCATAGTCGTTGACAAGATCCCCTCAGATTTACATGTTACAGGTCTTGCTCAAACTGTCAAATTTCTTAAACGCAGCGGTATTAGGCTAGCAGATCATAAAATAAATACAGACTGTCTCAACGATGTAGGTATTCTTATTGGAGCTGACTTTTATTATAGATTTATTACTGGATGCACCAGGCAACGAGGTGTAAACTTGTTACTGTCAGCTGGGGGTAAACTACTCACAGGACCGGTGTTGATCCAACAACATTCTAAATCTACTAGTAATCAACCAACTAATTCAATAGTTGCATGACTAGGCCTAGAGCAGTCACCACTACATGTCAGAGACGAAACCGAGGATGATGAGTCCAATCCCCCTGTTCATAAATTATGGGATTTGGACACCTTAGGCATAGTCCCTGATCAACCCAGTCCAGATGACACATGGACGTATCAACAATATCTTGATACTGTGATTTTCCAAGATAATCAATATTGGGTGAGACTCCCATGGAAGCTGAACCACCCACAGCTTCCAGTAAATTATTTCATGGCCTCAACCCAATTAAATTCTCAATTAGCTAGGCTACGGAAGCAACCAAATAAATTGCAACTGTATCATGCTTTAATACAGCAACAACTTGCTAACAAATTTATAGAAGTTGTTGAAGAAGACAACCATAAGACAGGCCAGTATTTGCCACATCATGCTGTCCTGAAAGATTCAGTTACAACACCAATCAGGATTGTATTGAATTGTAGTGCCAAATTAAAGGCAGACAGCGTGTCACTAAATGATTGTCTACAAACTGGACCTAGCCTAACCCAAAGACTACAAGATGTCTTATTACGATTTCGCTCTGGTGTTTTCGCCTATACGGCCGACATTAGTAAGGCCTTTTTAAGAGTAGGCTTACAAGAGACAGATCGTGATTTTACTAAATTTCTCTGGGTGAAAGATCCACAGGATCCTAATAGCAAAATCATTACTTATAGATTTGCCTCAGTACTGTTCGGAGCGACATCTTCACCATTCTTACTCCAGGCTACTCTGGATACACATCTCAAGAAGTCTAATAGCTCCTACAAGACTGAGATTAGCAACAATTTATATGTTGACAATTTTCAAGGAACCACTAATGATGAGAATAAACTAGTGGAAATCTACCATGAGGCTAATCGTGAACTGTTAGGAGCTAACATGCCCCTACAGTCGTGGGCCTCCAATAATAAACAACTCAACCAAATAATCGAGGAAGAATTCCCTGATTATAAAGTACCTCACAAATTGAAAGTCTTAGGTATGGAGTGGAATACTTCCACAGACAAATTGAATATCAAGTCAGTGGAGATCAAACATTCACCTCTAACCATGAGAAAACTACTCTCCCATGTCAGCAAGCCATTTGACCCTTTAGGCCTACTCAGTCCTATTCTAATTAAGGGTAAACTCCTTATGCAGGAGTGCTGGCAAAGGAATTTGAGGTGGGATGAAACGTTGCCGGAGGACCTCCAAGAAAAATGGCAGCAGTTGATTCCTGATTATAACAAACTTAGTATTCTCCAGTTTCCTCGAAATACCTTAGGACTAAATTTACCCACAAATTTACATGTATTCTGCGATGCTTCAGGCAAAGCATATGGCTCAGTAGCCTATCTAGTTAATTCTCAACAATCATTTTTGCTTACATCTAAGGCAAGGGTAGCCCTGATTAAAAGGAGGTCACTACCCCAAATGGAATTAACTGCCTTATTAGTAGGTGTGAGACTTGCTCATTGCCTGATCAAAACCCTCAGTAATGTTCACCTTGGTGAAATAGTAGTGTGGTCAGACAATGAGGCAGTATTGCAGTGGGTAAAAAATGACAACAACAAAACTCCCTATGTCAGCAATCGAGTAAGGGAAATTCGTGAATTGTCTGATGGTTATAAATTAAGACATGTCCCAACCAAGGACAATCCAGCTGACTATTTATCTAGAGGTTTGACTTTAAAGCAATTAGTTAAAACCGAGATGTGGTTTAATGGACCCCAATGGCTAGTTAGTGGTCAGTGGCCCCAACAGAAGCCGCAAGTCATTGTGACCAATATCACTATCCCTGTTGTGGATCCAGAACCCCCTCGAACTTTAGCTATCAATCCTCATCGCTATTCCAGTTTAAGCAAATTACTAAGAGTTACAGAAATGGTATTTGATTTCATCAACAAGATGGGGATCAAGTATCGATTTCCTAGTTCCATCAAATATTGGGTCAAACAAGCTCAACAAGAGACTTATGGGAAGGAATATGAACATCTCCCAGAAAGGTTGAGTAAGTCTCTGGGCATCTGGCTTGACTCAGACAATTATAACATTTTGAGATGCGGCGGACGTCTGCTTCATGCAGAAATAAATTTAGATACGAAGAATCCTATACTTCTTCCACGTCACCACATCATTACTAACTCATAGTTTTACATTACCATGAGCATAATACATTGCATGGTGGAGTATTAGATACTCTTACTGAAATCAGACAACGTTTTTGGCTTCCCCAAGGTCGCCAAACTGTTAAATCTTTAATCAGGTCTTGTGTAATTTGCAAGAGATATGATGCTCGAGTGTGTCCTTATCCAGGTCCACCGCCCCTACCTAAGGAGCGAGTCGTTCACCTTCGTCCCTTTGAAACCACAGGTGTCGACTATACAGGAGCACTAATTTTAACAGGCACACCGGACAAGATTCCAGTGAAAGCCTACATTTGCCTTTTCACGTGTGCTACCACACGCGGAGTACATTTAGAAGTCACTTCTGACATGAGTGCAGAAGCCTTTCTGCAAGCCTTTCGCAGATTTGCTGCACGAAGATCTTGCCCAAAATTAATGATCTCAGATAATGGATCTAACTTCGTGGCAGGAGAAGCTTGCTTACAAGAAATATGGAACCCTCCAGAAGTACACTCTGTGCTCAAACAGAGACAATGCTATTGGAAATTTATTCCTCCAAGAGCACCATGGCATGGCGGTTTTACGAAAGAATGGTGGGAACTGTTAAGAAATGCCTAAGAAAAACCTTACACCGACAGAAAATTAATCTCACCGAGTTACAGACCCTTGTCGTGGAAATTGAAGCACGATTCAACAACAGACCTCTAACCTATTTAACGGAAGATTTCTCTCAAAGAGAACCCCTAAGCCCCTCTCATTTGATTCATGGTGGTCTTCTGAGCCCTCTAATACCTCTAGGAGACGAGGATCCAGCTGACCCTTCGTGTGTCAAAGCAAGTGACTTGGTGGAGAGTTATAGACACCTTTCAAGAGTAATAGAGAAATGGAATGAGGTCTGGACACGTGAATATTTAACTGCTTTAAGAGAATATCATTATGGAGCTGCAAGCCCATACAATAAAGTTCAACTAAAACCAGGTGATCTTGTCCTAGTAGACAGTGATGGACCCAGGTCAGATTGGCCTATAGGTAAAATTGTTGATATCCATCCTGACCGCCATGGTATATTACGAATTGTTAAAGTTCAGTGTCGAGGCACTACTACCTTGAAAACACTAGAGAAATTAGTACCTTTAGAGTTAGCAGAACACGAGTGTTCTACAGATATACCTGTAACCCAAGTTTCAGAGAACAATGATTCTACTCAACCGAGCACAAGACCAACAAGAGTCGCTGCTCAGAACTGCAAACAGAAACTTAAACAATATTTTGATTCTATTCAAGAGTAGATAACTTATCATTTAAACTTGAGGTGATCATACTGATGCAGTGATGAGTTGATGTCCAGTAATTAGTTACGAGTCACAGTGACCTTGGACAGTAGCCTCACTGTATTGATGAGGTCTCCTTAATCTTAAATGAACCAATTATTCATAATTTATTTTGTCAATATCCTTCTGTATCTTACAAAGGAATTATTCAATAATTTTTAATGTTTATTTACGTCCCTTGGTGACTTAGTCATCTATCACAGATTCGGGACATTCGTTAGGTACGTACTAACCTACTAACCCATGAATATAACTTCAGGATAGAGAAACAGGTGTACGTTAGTACTAATACCTGAACTACGACCCGAGTTTTCTCTCCCCGGAGTTATGTTGGAAATAACCAACAGTTTTATACATCATTGTATTTATACAACCTTTGAATTAACCAAAGTAGTTACTAAAATTACTAACGTATAGATTTAATCATTATCATGATTTATTCATTGCCAAATTCTTCCTAGTCTGAGGAACAACAGGCAGTAACATGAATTTTCTCTACATTTAGTTGAATTTATAACAAGAGTCCAGTTTATCATTTCTTTTACTAAAAATAGTTAAGTTTGATTTCGTAGTATACTATTCCTTACTGGAGCTCCCTTATTTAATTAATATTAAATATTCTAGAGGAAATTACTTTGATGCAAATGATTTTACTTTAATTTCCTCGATTGGCTGCACAACTTTTAGTAAGCCAATTTATGTTACAAGAAATTCTATTTTATCACAGAAGAATTTAATGTGATATTAATACTTGTTATTACCTCTTCCTTCCTTAGTCAATTGCGATAAATACATATTCATTTACGCTCGAGAGCCGCGCATGCGCAATAAGAAAGAGGAGGAAGACGGCAGAGCGTCACTTGACTCAACACGAGAGCACGGCTTGGACGCCATTAACAGCGTGTAGCAGAGCTGTGTTTCGACCTATTTATTTCGCTCCCACGATCAGTTGAGCGGTGCCATGTTATCTGGTACAACATAGCCGTGTCATAGACTATTATATGAGCAGCTCCAAAGTCAACGTCTTTCAAGCAGCAGCAGGAGGACGAAGAATTGTTCAAGTCTCTATATCAACGACACGCGGCTCGGCAGCTAGGTTTACCTTTTTGTTATTATGTGGCCACAATTAACATTTAGGCTAGCAGTCGTTAGGCCGAATGTAAACCAACAAAAGCTAGTACGTGTCTTAATTAAATTTACCATCAAATTAGATGATTATCAGTTTATTTCTTCGGAAAGAATTTATAGTGCTTGGATATAAATTATTCAGACATTAGCTGATAATTTATTACAGTTATCCTCATGATTTAGGATGTAAATGTAATTACCTATTATGTAGAAGATATCTACAATGTAATTGCCTTTCAGTACCAAGGCGACTTCAACCGAGGTGCTAGGCTTCCCCACCGTTCTGAGCAACAATTTACCCTATGCAACACGTCGTCGGTGGAGTGTAGCAACCGATCACTTCTCCCTAAATACGCAGCTAAGCTGTCCATTTTTCCATCAGTAGCAATAACCCCATAGTTACAGTAGTGATCTCCTAAAGAGATCAATTATACTAATTCATTGATTTACTGATGCTGTTCAACATTTCAGTAGTATATTGAGGTGCATTTACCTCCATCAATATTATATATTCTACATTTATTTACTTTCATATTTGATTTACTCTGGTGAAGAACCACCACCAGAATAATGCTAGGGATGTATTAATCTTTTAGCATGTAACCCCCCAATTTTGTGTAGTTAATTTGACTCCATTCATATAAGCAATACAGTTTTTACCAAGATCCATAGGACACTAGTTCCTTGGATCAGTTTTTTCCATTGTCTCTTTGTTTTCCACTTTTTCTCAAAAAGTGGTGGTCCTTCATAGCTATCGAAGTATATATATATATTTATTTAATTATTAGTTACTGGGTCTCAGAACCCAAACAAGTTATTAGTTATTGGAGTCAGGTTTTCCCCACAAGAAACCCTGATTTTATTGCATATTTCGACGTTTCAGCCGCATTAGAGCTGTTTTTGCAGTACATCTTCTTTCTGTAACATACACGGAAAATCTGGAACATTTTAGTTAATTCTAATGAAAACACATTGATTTGTGTGATTTTAACGAATAATGGACTATCTCGTCGTTTTTCCCACGTTTTTAAGGATTGCCAGTTTATTGTTATTAATTCATTACATATGCAACAAATTTGATGTATACGCGCAATTAATTGCAAATTCACAGTAAATACATTATTTTCAATCAACCATTCGTACCTCGTTACAATAGCAACTAAGATATTGATTAGGAGAGAAACCCTGTTTTTATTGCATATTTCGACGTTTCAGCCGTATTAGAGCTGATGCGGAGGAGGCAACGGCAACTTGTCTGATTAGAGTTAAAACAACTCTAATGCGGCTGAAACGTCGAAATATGCAATAAAAACAGGGTTTCTCTCCTAATCAATATCTTACTCGCTAACTTAACGAGGTACGAATGGTTGATTGAAATAATGTATTTAATGTGAATTTGAAATCAATTACGCGTATACATCAGATTTGTCGCATATGTAATGAATTATTAACAATAAACTGACAATCCGTATCCAAGGAGAGAAACCCTGATCTTATTGCATATTTCGTCGTTTCAGCCGCATTAGAGCTGTTTTTGCAGTACATCTTCTTTCTGTAACATACACAGAAAATCTGGAACATTTTAGTTAATTCTAATGAAAACACATTGATTTGTGTGATTTGAACGAATAATGGACTATCTCGTCGTTTTTCCCACGTTTTTAGGGATTGCCAGTTTATTGTTATTAATTCATTACATATGCAACAATTTGATGTATACGCGTAATTAATTGCAAATTCACAGTAAATACATTATTTTCAATCAACCATTCGTACCTCGTTAAATTAGCGAGTAAGAAATTGATTAGGAGAGAAACCTTGTTTTTATTGCATATTTCGACGTTTCAGCCGCATTAGAGCTGATGCGGAGGAGGCAACGGCAACTTGTCTGATTAGAGCTAAAACAGCTCTAATGCGGCTGAAACGTCGAAATATGCAATAAAAACAAGGTTTCTCGGCTAATCAATGTCCTACTCGCTACTTTACCGAGATACAAATGGTGATTGAAATAATGTATTTAATGTGCATATGCAATTAAATACGAGTTTGCATCATATATATCGTATATGTAGTGAATTCGTTCACTACATACGAGAGTGGGGGCTTACTCCCGCCGTTTACCCGTGGGACCTTGTCCAGTCTCCGGCAATGTTCTGGCACAGAGAAAGCTCCAAGAGTAAACGGCGGGAGTAAGCCCCCCCCCCGCTCTCGCAGTAGTGAACGAATTCACTACATATATTCAATCAAGCAATCGTACTTAGTTAAAATAGCGAGTAATATATGATCATGAGAGAAACTCTGTTTTTTATGCATATTTCGACGTTTCAGCCGCATTAGAGCTGATGCGGAGGAGGCAACGAATTCGTTCATTACATGCGAGAGTGGGGTTTACCCCCGCCGTTTTACCCGTTGGACCTCCCCAGTCTCCGGCAATTCTGGTACAGAGAAAGCTCCAACGGGTAAACGGCGGGAGTAAGCCCCTGCTATCGCATGTAGTGAACGAATTCACTACATATATTCAATCAACCAACGTACCTCGTTAAAATAGCGAGTAATATATTGATCATGAGAGAAACCCCTTTTTTTTTTGCATATTTCGAC